>VMDR010003573.1:29492-70629 GCA_007922815.1 Macrotus californicus
GCTAGATTTTCAGTAAGATCTCTTCATAGGCATCACAGTGAACATAAAGGCATGAAGACACATTTTTTGGCTAAGCAAGTGGACACTGACAGAAGAAAGATTGGCAGAGGTTCATCATTGTTCCCAAAGTCATTACTAATAGCATCAATGAGTGCTTAGTTTTTTGCATCAGTACCAAAAGCAAGGTGCTTGAAGCACAGATGTGACTTGAAGAGTCCAGACCACGGCTTTTCCATCAGCTGATCCTGTGAGCTCAGAGGTGGGGGGTGGTTGCCAACACTGGAGCCTATGGGGGGCCTGGAAGCGCAGATTATAGGCCTTGGCCCACATTTCTGATTCAGTAGGTCTGGGGTGAGGGCCTAGGATTTGCCTGCACGACAAGTTCTCAGGTGACAGAGGGCCATACTTGTGAACCACGGGCTTAGGTCATTATTGGGACCTATGTGAGCCTCACAGAACGTGAGTGAGGACTGTCTACCATGGAGATATTTATGTATAAGAAGTCTTTTAAAAGGATAGTTAAAAACATTCTTCCAGCTACACTCTAGAATTATTCCACTGGTTTGGACTACTCTGATTGGGAACACAATATGATTACTCTAGCACAGCAAGACTGTCCGTGGTGAGTTCTATTGCCTTGCTGGGTATTTTGTATCAAACAATGGACATAAATTTTATTTGTTTTTTTGAAGGCACCATATTGGCTCTCATGCCTTTTAGGATCGCCTATCTCTGGATTTGATTTCTTCTTGATTTTTAATAGCTTTTGACAGTTACTAAGATGGGGAACACTTAACTCTTGTAACAGGCAAATTCTGGAAATAAGACTTTCATAGAGCATGGATAATCCATTTTTCAGCTTCTCAGAATTTCTGGTCACCAACAAATAAGAACTATCCCTCTACAGAGTTCTGTGTTTTATACTCACATGCTAATTTGTAAGCCCCAACACTTTACAAAAGATTCATGGAGACCCCTAATTTAAAGAGTAGCTAACCTGAATTCTAAGAAGTTCTAAGGGACCACGATGTTACTAATTAAAAAGTAATGGTGATTTAAATGTTTTACAATCCACTTCTTGATTCTCTATGTAGTTACATAAAGAAGAAGGGGCACTTCGCTTTTCTGGGGGAATAAAATTACTAGCTGCAATTTTGGAGGAATCTCCTACCTGTTTAAACAAACATATTGAACCCTGGCTGGTGTAGCTCAGTGAATTGAGTGCGGGCTGTGAACCAAAGGGTTGCTGGTTCAATACCCAGTTGGGGCACATGCCTGGGTTGTGGGCCAGGTCTCCTGTGGGGGGTCACATGAGAGGCAACCACCCATCGATGTTTCTCTCCCTCTCTTTCTCCCTCCCTTCCCCTCTCTCTAAAAATAAATAAATAAAAACATATTGAATCACACTTTGTTCTAGGTCCCATACCATCTGCGGAGGAAGCACATTTAAATGAACGATCGATCTCAGTTTTTAAGAAGCCAAAAAATGTATGAGGAAGACAGTTTACAAATAACTAATTACATGTAATACAATGAGAAATCTGCGGCAGGGGGATTATGTAGAAAATAATCTGAGAATGGATAAAAGGGAGTAAAACTATGATGTCAGTGGGAAACTATTTCCAGAAGGACACATCTTATAAATTACCAAGTAAGCTTCTAAAACGTCTTAGCCTATTCAAAACCACCAAGACTATTACTTTCGGTGGGGCTAAGCAGCAGAAAGAAGAAACTGCCGGAAATTTCTAAGGCATGCTTGTTTTGTGTGTTACTGATGCCTAAAGAAGGATACTCACACGTAAATGCTTCCTTCCCGTCTTTTCATCCATACTTCCATCCTTCTAGACGATTCTGAGAGGCTCCCTGTATTTGAAATACTGGCCATTTTTGCTGATGAGAAAAGAACTACCCTGAGGCCGATTATAACTTATTATAATTTACCAGCATTCCTTAAGTACATATACTGAAGTGCTCGGAATCTTTTACTCATAGATGCTTTTGACTCTGGATTCGATATTAAAAATTGAAGCTGCAGGGGAAGGAGGTTAAATGTAGTCCTTGAGATGATCACGTCTGAATGTCAGAGCCGGGACTACATTTCAGATCACTTGATTTACAGCATGAATGAAATGTCTGCTCCGTGGCTTTGCTTCCTTTTGGAAGTTGAAATGGAGCTGAGTTTGGAACAGACTCAGAGAGGAGGGTCCCGAGCCCTGGAATGGCGGTTGTGCTGGGGGTGGGTCTGGGTGGAGGGGAGATAAACTGTTTGAAAAGTGGAAACTCCAATTAAAGTTTAACAGCAAACCATGAAAATAGCTTCCTTTTAAGGAAGTGAAGACACGTTTGAAAAAAAAAAAGGTCTATATATACACATATATCTGTATGCATGTATGTATATTTAAATGATGTTCTTCTGGCTTGGGGTTACCCCCATAGGTGGGGGTTCCTGGACATAGCAATGGTCTTTCTCTCCTGCTTCATTGACCCAGGTGGAAGTCCCTTGTCATGGACTGAATTTTGTCCCCACCAAATCATGGGTTGAAGCCCTAACCTCTAACCCTCTAATATGATTGTTTGGAGGCAGAGTCTTCATGGTTAAATGAGGCTATAAGGTTGGGCCCTAATCTGATAAAACTGGTGTCCTCCTTGTAAGAAGAGGAAGAAAGCTTGCTCTTCTCCTGGGTGTGCAGAGAGAAAAGGCCACAGGAAGACATGGTAAGAAGATGGCCTTCTGTAAGCCAAGGACAGAGACCTCACCGGACACCAACCCTGCTGGCATCTTGGCCTTGGACTTCTCAACTCCAGAATTATGAAAAAATACATTTCTGTTATTTAACTCATCCAGGCTCTGGAATTGTATTATGGTAGCCTGAGCGGACTAGTATGTCACTTAACAGTAAGAAATAGCACATCCAGATTTTATCTGTTTAACCGTATTGGTCTCAGCATCTATACCTGATGTGCCTACACAAGACTGAAAGTTACTTGTCTCTAAATAGATTCTTCTAAAAATGTTATTTTTTGAAAGGGCTCATAGGCCACTTGGCTGAAAGGTTAGAAAATAATGGTAAAAAGAACTACCTTTGACAAAGATGGGATGTTTCTATATAGTAATTTAATAGAATAGTGGGCTTTTTGCCCTTGAAAATGTCTAAATATACTTCCTGGCATATTTTAACCTGTTTGCTCAATCTGCTTCTTCAGCTGTGTACCGCCCATGCTGTGACAAATGGGAACAGAGCAGCCATCAGACTCATTTCATTAAGAAAAGATTAAGACAGAGAAAGGTTCTGAAAATTTCCCATGAAGCTTCGATGCACAATTCATTCCTTAATGAAAAGCAAACAGCTCCGCTCTCTGGGATTAAGCCACCTAATTACGTAAAAAGAGAGAGAGAATATGTTGACAAAGAGTGTTTGAGTAAAAAGGGAAGAAAATGCCACCAGAATTTGCCCCACATGAATGCCTTCCTAGAAAGTGGGATGAAAGGGTGAAAATCAGAAGCATTTTTGAATAATTGGTGCCACAGAATCCCCTAACACATGAAGAACTGAAGTCGTCAGTGGTCCAGCTACAGGCAGGAGTCGAGATGATGAGATTTTGTGAAAGATGCAGCCACGGAGAGATGATCGATCTGGGCTCCAGAGAACACCCTGCCTGAGGTTTCAGATTTAATCTGACCCGCACCACTAAATCCACGTGTGACCACAAGTGACTTCATCTTTCTGTGCCTTCCTTTATGCCTTTGTCAAATGGCAATAACACCGACTCCACAGGAGTAGTTGAGGCTTTAATTAAATTAGTGCTTTGAGCTACTTTGACGAAAGTTACTGTAGAAAGGCAAAGCATGATGATTGAAGACATTTTTTCTTCTCCTTTGTGCAGCATGATGACTGAAACACATTTATTTTAATTGGAAAATTGACTAATTGCCTTCCTCAATGGCATGCAATACAAGGGCCAATAGGCCAAACCTCTTTATAATAAATTGGATCAGAATCTAATGCTTTATTTAACAATACAAAAAATTCTAATCTCTGACAAATTTTATGTCAAGAATCATTCCATATGTAAAAAATTCTAATACCCTGATGTAACAGCAATGGAATCCGACCTAGAAGTTCTGTGTTTCCTGTGGCACCACCTGCAGGGTTGATTCAGTTCCCCAGTGCTTTTCTTGGTGAATTGATTTCTTTTTGCTTTTTTTTTTTTTTTGGAAAAAAAATGAAAGCAGTGTATTTAAGCAAGGAGTCTGTCACCTTTCTGAAGAGAGGCCGCTTCCTCTAGAAAAATGTTTGGTGTGTATGCACTCTTGGATGGTGGCCCTGTAGCCCGTTGCCCAGGACGAGGTCACTGGGAGAGATGACATCATGGACGGAAGAGATGCTAGTATTGAAGGTCATCTATAATAGTAGTTGTGTTGGGAGACTGAGGTGGAGCCAGGATGCAGAATTCTGGAAAAGAAAGTGGTACCTGAGGGGCTGTAGACGAGTCTACAAAGAGTTGCAGTGGGTGGTGATGCCAATGACAGTGACTCATCAGTGCATGTGGTGCTGCTGGAATGTGTGGCCATGAGGAGCAGAGAGGGCTCAGTCTCACCTCTGGACCCAGCTGTCCGGGGGCCACTGGGGGAGGAAATAGCCCTTGTTCGAAAGAAGAAGCTGCGACATTCAGGGAGAGCCAGGTTTCCATGAGGCTCCGAAGAGAGTCTCAGCTGAGAGCACTGATTGTGTGCTTGAATCTTCTCAGAAACCAGAAAAGTGCCCCAATTCAGGGTAGTTCAGTCAGCATCTGTGGGTGTGGATCCAGAGAACAGAATACAGAAGCCGACAGAGAACCCAACACATCTCTAGAAGAGACTGATCCGGGCGGAAGAGCTACTACTGTGGTCAGGTTTCAGGAGGGCCCAGAAGGTTGGGAAGGTGAAGGCACGTTGAGAGTAGAGGTTAGAAAGGGAGAAGGCTTCCCTTCCCTAGGAGATATATCAGCAAATATATATTGCTACGTGAGATGCCTGAAATTTTCCTGCCTATGTTTTCTTCCAGCATTTTTATGATTTCGTAACTTACACTTAAATCTTTTATCCATTTTGAGTGTATTTTTGTATATGGTATAGGTTGGTTGTTTAGTTTCTTTTTTTTTTTTGCATGTATGTGTCTGATTTTCCCAATACCATTTATTAGAGAGATCATTTTTACACTGTTGTATGTTCTTGCCTTCTTTGTCGAATATTGATGGACCATAGAGACATGGGTGGATTTCTGGGCTCTCTGTTCCATTGATCTATATGTCTATTCTTGTGCCACTACCAGGCTGTTTTGATTACAATGGCTTTGTAGTATAGTTTGATGTCTGGTATTATGACCCTTCCAAATACCACATGCTGTGGAATCTAAGGAACAAAATAAACTGACAAACAGAATAGGACCAGAGGCATGGATATACATGGAACAGACTGACCAGTCTCAGAGAGGAGGGCTTGGGGAGGGCCAGAAGAGATTAGCCAAAGAACATATGTGCATATATGCCTAGCCCATGGACACAGTCAACAATTTGGTGAAGGGCAGGTTGGGGCGGTGGTGGTGAGGGCTGGGTGGAAGGGGGCAAAGAGGGAAAAAAATAAGCAATATCTGTAATAGTGGCAACAATTAAAAAATGAAGGTAGATTTTGTGTATGAAGGTTTTGAGTTCTAGGGGACACTCTGAGTGGAAGCCAGGAGTCTGAAAGTGGATACACCATGTCATAGCAGATTGGAGTGGCCTGTGGTCCTGGGCTTTATGGACTGGAAAGAGTTCAGACCCAGTAACCACAGGTGGTGACCATTGACAGCAGGGTGAGTGGGCAGGGAGTACTTGCCAGGGCACACATTCTCTGGGGGTCCCTTCATTCTTTACCATCAGTCACAAGGAGGATGGGGGGAGGGAAGAACTTCCTTTGTGCCAGTGGGGAGTTGTGATGAGAATAACCTGAAATCCAGATTTCCTTTTCTGTGTGCTTTGTTTTTTGTTACTATTTTTGGATGCCCAAAATATAAGCCTTGTTGTGTATCTGTTTTTATTTAATAGCATCAATTAAAACACCTGGTAAAGAATTGTGAATTCTTGTGCCATGGTCTCTCTCGGGCTTCAAAAACCTGTATCTGATGCAGGTGAACATCCAGCTCTGACGAGCGCGGATCCAGTCCTAACTTGTTTGTAGATGCCGTTCAGTAGAAGTGCAATCCTCTCGGCACAGCCGGCCCGTCGGTGACAGGACAGGCAGGAGCAGATCTAGAACAGAGACTAGAACTCAGGACGGCTCTTCTGAGGATTAAATCTGCAGTCTGGCCACTGGAATATCTGTGAATTGCTGGCACAGTGAGACTTCACAACTCCCATGGCTGTGGGTCCATGCTGGGTAGAGAAGGAGACCCTGTAATGCTCGCGTGAACTGAGGACTCTGGTTTGATGGAGGAATTTGGCAAGTCAGTAAAGCGAACATCGCATTGAGAGGGAGAGGATAGCTTTTTGGAAATTAGCCTTCCGATTCTTACCCCCTTTTGATGCTGCAGAGCTATTCTGGCATTTAGGGAAAGCAGAACTTCCACGGAATGGGAGCATCAGCAGATGGCCCAGGACACGTGCCCGAGTCAGCAGCGTCTGTGCTGGTGTCCCACGGAGCCCTGAAACTGGTGCCTTCATCACCCTCAGCCTTCCGACACTCTCACAGGGCATTTCCTTTATTTTCTGGCTGGAGTGCTGGGTGTAGGCACAGCTCTGCAGGATGTTCTGAGGAGTCTCTGAAGGCAAGTTACTTACGACTGCAACAGATGTTGATGGTTTTCAGGGAACGGCGAACTCGATATGGAGAATCTCTGTCTCTCTCAGGAAAAAATAAGGCATTTCCACTCGCCTGCTGGCTAGAACAGAAGGGCTAAACAGCCGGCTATAAAAAAGTAGAACGCTCAAGTTCTGGCAAGGAAAAAAGTACTGAAGACACTTCAGTTCTTATTAGAAAGCAAATTTCTCTCAGTAGCTCATTATTCGGTTATGGCTCCACAGATATGTTTAAAGGAAGAGAGAGAAAAATTTAACCCTAAATCCAAAAGTACTTGTCTCTATTATCTTATTGCAAGAAAAGCTGACCACAGAAGTGCAAATAGACAGTATTAATTAATCTTCCCTACTATTCTTGGTGCAGCATTGCTATTATTGTTACCAGCAGTAGTGAGAATAGTTGCCAAAAGTCTTATAATAAGCTGGCTTTTCAACTGTTTTCCTCTTGACAGGTAAAAAGCTGAGGTTTTTAACTTGTGTTATTGCAGACTCAGGACTTGGAATTTCTCTTAATCCAACGTATCTAAACAAATAACTATTTAATTCTATTTTGAATACAAAGGTAGAAATATCTAGAGCAAATTAAAGGCTAATGAGGAAGTAAACAACTAAACAACGTCAGACGTTGAGATACACGATACGGAGTTCCGACTGGAGATAATTGTCGATTTTTTAACAATTCATTGTGTCATCCATCCATTCATTCATTCATTCATTATTTATCGGGAAGCTGCTGTATGTCAGGGGCTAATTTAGGCACTGCAGGTAGAAACGTGAGTTGGACAGCTGCAATCCCTGCCACAGTGGATCTCACTTGCTGTTTGGCAACGTATGAAAAGTAAAGAAAATGAGCAGATTCAATGACATGAAATTGAATCTTGCAGCTGAGTCCGATCAAGAAGCAATTCAACAAAGGGACCAATGTCTACTTCCTGCCCTTGTGAAATTCAAAGCACAAACCAGTCAAGCCCTATGGACTGCAGAGCTCAGGGTAGTTCCCGAGTCTGCCTTTAATTAATTTCTGTGTCCACAGCAACTAGCCTGGTGTACTTAATAGATCCACCTGGTATTTCATAGACACACTGTAAATATTTGCCAAATGAAGGAGTGGATTGTCTTGGCTCAGAATAAACTTTTTATACAACTTGAACTTCTTGTCTTCTTAGTGAAAGCTTTATTCGGTCTTCTCACATTGCTGGGTTTCTTGCCTCCCTTGTTTTGGTGGAACTGAAATACTAGGTTTTCAAGCAGCTTCCAGTGAACATAAGACTTTTTAAAATCAGCCCAAAGAAAACCCCAGGGAGCTCAAGGGCTCCAAGGAGGAATTTCGGTCTAGTCCAAACCGGCTTATACTGTAATAGATACTCCCATTTCCTTTGGGGATTCAATAAAAAAGGCGTTTCCTCTATTTCTCAGGACCATTAGAAAATTATCATTCTTCTGGAGTAACACACTCAATGGGAGTCGATGCAGTGAAATGTGGGTTCCAACAGGGGGTTTATTTGATGAGGCTTTTATAGCACCCTTGCTTAGCTTCTGACAGAGGCTGGTCTAACAAAACAGCTCCCACATATTTGGAAAAGTAATTAACTGGACTGTTGGGTCAAAGGCAAGGCTTTGTGTCTGTTTTATCAATGTGTGAACTAGCTTTTTCCTGGAAATGATTTCACCAAAATCACTATATACTTATGCAGAGTCGAAATCCTTGTGTTCCTTTGCAAGTGCCTGGGCTGCCTTCTTCCTTCCTTTTTAAAGTTGATGCCCCTCAGTGGAATTTTGGACTGCATGGGTTTTACACTGGACCAAGGAGCGTGCGTAAAGGTTTTGATAACGTGAGAGGAAAGGGGACATTCAGAACGAAGGCATAAACTTAGAAGGAAGAAGGACTGCCTTATGCATGTGGACCAGGAAGAGGACTCACGAGTGGCCTGGGGAAGTCTGCTGGGTAATCGTGGACAGTCCAGTTGTGAATGCCAGGTGAATTCAGTCAGAGCAGCCTGAAGTTCATATAATGGGAAACAAGAAGCTCTGTTTTTTTTTGACAACAAGACATGTCATAATGCTTTATCTAGGTGCGCCTGGCACAAGAAAGCAGGTTCGATTTTTCCAGGAGAGATTGGGGACAGAGACATCTGCCAGTAACATTTTTTGGTACGTTGGGCAGATAGAAGATGGTGAGACTTTGATCGCCTGTGCCATTAGGGAGTCAGGAAGATGGACGAGAAAATCATTTGAGAGAAGAAACAACAGATTTTTGTATTTCAGTGGGAGTTTGGACACTGGGAATGAAGGTGCTGGAAGAGAAATACGTCTGGAAGAGCAGCGATATTAATAAAATAGAACGGTTTGGCAGGTCAAGCCAGCAACACAGGGAAGCTGCAGTTTCCCAGGGCATGCTGGGTAGCACAATGGCCCAGGAGATGCTTCATCTGCAGCAGGAGGCAGACACACAAACACTCATAGTAAAAGTGCTCTGATGGAGGCAACTGCAAAGTCAAGTGAGAGCACAAAAAGGCGGGTGAATATCATGGCTGAGGGAAGACTTAGAAAAGCTCTCCAGAAGAAGGAAAATCTAAGCTCATCCCTGAAACGTGGGCAAGAATCAACCAGAACAGAAAGACACGACAGAGAGTGCTGTAAGCCAGGGATGGCGAGGGAAGAGTGAGGAGGAGCAGTGCCTGCACCTGCCTGAGGATGACGGAGGCTCCATTCCCCAGGGCAGCCGGGGTGGGCAAGGTGAATGCGTTGCTGAATATGCCGCCTTTACATTGAAGGGAGACAGGCGGACATCGCTTAGATGGCTTCGGAGTCCGAACGGGGAGCCATGACGTGGATTTGGAAGGCGTTCAGCAATGGTTGAAGCCACGCGAGAGGATGCATTCTTAAAAGGAGTGTGAAAAAGACAAACAAACCATGAATTTTGAGCTGAGTTATGTGAGGGGAATATCCCTAGGGAGGTAGTGAGTTTCAGTCAGGTAATAGCGAACAATATGAATGAAATGTTTGCCTTGGCTTTAACGTAATATAGGTAACTCCCTAGAAACTACTAGAAAACTTCTGGAACTGAATTAGTAAACTTTCATTTCTTTCTCTCCTCTCCCTGTGGTATCTTCCCCATTATTCAGAGCTATGCAAGCATGCAAGCCCCGTGCAGGCACATCCGTATGGATCTTCAGCCTGGCAGATTAGGAGAAGTTAGAGCTGAACGGAGCCTTGGGGGCCACCTGGTAAAGGGGTTTTTATACTTAAAAGCACAACAAAAATGTTTTCTGACAATAAAAGCATATGACACAGAAACATTTTAAAAAGTAGATGAAAGTGAGTTTGCTCTTAGTGGAGGTGCCGAGGGACTGTGAGTGGTCCTTGTCCCACCTCCATTAAGTCACTCGGTCCCTTTGTGATAGACTCTGAGGGGTCCCCTGAGAAACCTCAGGCTCTAAAGGGAACCTGTGAAAACTCCACATTGAGCCGATGCTTTCATTTACAGAAACCAAGAAACGTGGTCCGAGACAGAGAGTTGGGCCTAATTTTAGATCAAATATGCTGCCTTCTGGAAGAGTAGCTTGCACCACGTGAAGCCCTGGTCTCATTAATATTACAGAGAAGGCATGACCAGATGCGTTTACTTGGAATCCCTGACTCAATTAGCGAACATCAGACTTCTTGCAGGTGCACCCCTTGCAGACACAGGAGAAGGAAGGGGAGGGGTAACATGTGAGAGGCCAGTTAGCACACACCCCTTTGCTAAGACCCCGTCTGATCTACCAAGGACCAAGGTGTACATCTAAGCAAAGTCTTTGCGTACAGGGGGAAAAGGCAAAATAAGGAACCAAACGTTGAGTAGGCAAAAATTTAAATGCTTCCTCCTTTAAATGGAGACCACTGTACTTGAACAATGATAAAAAATAAAAATAAAAAATAAAAATAGGTACTAGAACACAAGTAATGATGGTAGCCCTATAAGCTTCTTTGTTCTGAAATAAAAACCGAGTGTATCACAAAGAGAGCAATTCATCTGAGAGTACAGGGGAAGGCCCATTTTCCATCTTCTTGACAGTCCAGGAATCTTACCTTAGTAAAAGAGGAACATGTATTTCCCATAAAATAAATTGGGAAGAGTTAGTTTCTCGTGATGTTCCCAGAATGGAGCAACGTTTTTGGTGTTTTTAGGTATGGGAAGGTGGTTACTTCATGACTCACTCTTATACATCTTTGGTTACTAACATTTACTGTGGGATTATTCCGTGTCAGGCACTGTGCCAAGAGATATAAGGAAAATAACTCCTTGCCCTACTTGTGAGGAGTGCCCCCGAATGTGGAGGAAATAAATACTTACGATGTGATGTGCCATTTTTTACGGTATAAGATCAATACTTTGGGAACACAGAAGAATGGCTCTTTTATAGGCTTCAGAAATAAGGCAATATTTCAGGTGAATTCTGAGGGATAAATAGGAATTTAATGGAAGACAGTGAGGTCAGTCTTGAATATAAATTATGAAGGAAGGTGTGAACCCCACCCTTTACCTTGACTTGGAATGGGGGGAGCTTACTCGGTCAGGGAGCATCCCATAAAGCCATACCTGGGGAAGTCGACCTTAGCCAAAGCAGAAGGTACAACTGATGTTAGGGGAGAGGATCAGGGGTCAGTGAGCAAAAGAAACATTTCCCAACGGGTCGCCTCTTTCTGGGCATGGGAGACAGAGGTCAGGCAGGGAGCAATGAGTGAACTGAATACATTGGAAGATCATTGTTGAGAACAAATACCTGGGCTAGGCATTGATTTAGATTTTAAGCATGATTAGATTTTACTTATATATCATAGAAACCTGATAATGGGATCAGAAGGTGCATTTAAAGAGCCAAAGATGTAGTAGAAAGCAAGGCTGTAGATGGGCTGATATTTTTGTGAGCTGAGGGAGGAAGGGAAAAAGGATTAGGGGGTCAGGTGAGGGAAAGATAAGGACTTTGGTTTGGGATGTATTGTGTATAAGGTGCCTGTGGAATGGCTCTGAAGAAATACAAACATTGGGCCATATCCTGGCTGGTGTGGCTCAGTGGATTCGGTGCTGGACTGAGAACCAAAGGGTCACAGTTCGATTCCCAGTCAGGGCACATGCTTAGGTTGCAGCCAGGTCCCCGGTAGGTGGCATGCAAGAGGCAACCACCCATTGATGTTTCTTTTCCTCTTTCTCCTTCCCTTCCCCTCGCTTTAAAAATAAATACATAAAATCTTTAAAAAAATGTTGAGACATAAATATTCTGTTTCCTTATTTGTAAAACGGGTATGTTAATGTTTGCCCTCCCTTTTCCATTGGGCCTTAGATGAAGAAATAGAAAGGGAATAAATAGCCTTCACAGTTGGAGAGCAATTGCAGTGGAGAGACCTCTTGGGTGGTGTTTGTTTGGTGCACATTTACTGAGGAATCATGGCAAGAAAAGCTAGTCACAAATTATATATGCTTTTGAACCACTTAGGTGAGCCAAACTTTACCTGCGAGGCGAGAATTGGAATGTAAGAATTCATTCTTTACGGGAGGACGTGGTCAACTTCGTTCTCAATGCATGCTTTATCTTCCAAGAGTAGCTTCTGATGGACGTTAATAAAGACACTGAGAGCAGTCGAAAACACTTATTTTTATTGTTTTTGACTCATGTTGGAGTGGATGCTCATGGGTGTCTTCTGAAGGCTTTGGGGCGGGGGACATGAAAGCATGATGGAGAGAAGCAGCTGCAACGCTCTGCTCAGCATGATTTTATCTGCCTAAATGTGACTCTACTTCTGTAAGTGTAATAAGAAGTACTTTTGCTTTGGCTGGTGTGGCTCAATGGATCGAGTGCCGGCCTGTGAACCAAAAGGTCATCTGTTTGATTCCCAGTCAGGGCACATGCCTGGGTTGCTGGCCAGGACCCCAGTAGGAGGCGTGCAAGAGGCAACCACACAATGATGTTTCCCTCCTGCTAGAAAGAAAAAAAAAACAAAAACTTTTATTTTCTGTAGGGTAGATTACATGCCTATCAACCACAGTAGCTCCCAAACCAAGACATGAGTTGCCACCTTTCTTTGTGCTGTTTTTGTGTGGCCGGGCAGCTAATTTCAGAAGAGGGGATTGTCATTGAACTTGATGGAGTGTACCGCGTCTGTTCGGTTCCATTTTGATTCCATTGGTGCTGCCCAAAGGCTGCATTAGAGTCACAGGAGAATGTTCTCCAGCCTCATCATCGAGTCTGGGTCATCGACTCTGGCAAGACTGTGCCTCGGAGACCTGATCACAGGAAAGTAATTGGATCTGGTTCAAATATTAAAAAAAAAAAATCCCCATTAGAGTGTTTGAGTGCTTCTAAAGAAAATAATTACTAATAATTCTAGGGTGCTGATTTCTTTTTGAAACAAGCAGGACTTTTGGAGAATTGCAAGACAGATGCAGATTTTCAGTGCTGTCTTGGAGATGTTTGACGTGTTGGGGATTGAATCGGGTCACATAGACCAGGGGCGATCTTTGGGGTCCCGGCTGTCTTTGAGGGTGTGATGGAAGCTGTAAATCCCCTGGATGGAAGAATGTGTGACCACATTGCACACGACATTTAGCATATTGTCAGGGTGTAGCCCCCATCCCCAAGAAGCGTATCCTGAGCTCCAAGTTAAGCAGAAAACACCACTGCCACAATAGTGACATACTGAGAACTATCTGATCCATGAATTTCTAGAAACAGAAAGGAAGAGGTCACATTTTTTATCTAGGGAGGCATTCCTTGATTATTTCTCTTAGCATCATGTCCTACCCTACCCCTGCCCCTAGAAAATATCCAATCCCTCTTTTGACATAGATTCGTTAATTCCCTTTACACCAGTTAGTATAGTCAGGACTTATTTCCACTTGGTATTTTTGTTGCAGCCCGTTGTCACTAGACTGTAAGTACATGAAGATATTATTTGTCTGTGGACAGGTATAGCCCTGCCATCCAGAAATTATCTGGCACATAGTTTTGCTCAGGGATTATTTTTTGAATACATGAATAAAAATGGCATTTTAACTCGTTGGAAAGCGCATGAACTACACATTGGTAACATGTATGAGTTCATGTGACGTCAACAATGGCGTAGAGAAAGAGCTGGCTGGATGCTCATTGTTAAGTTCATCAGTGTGATACGTTTCTGTAACATGCTTAAGTTGAAAATGGCAAATGCTTCTCTTAGCCCATCCCTTGCTCTAATTTCAAGAACTTTGTCACATAATACCCATTTTCTGGAAATATCTGATGATATGCGATATTTTCAAGGGATTCGTGGTAGGGAATGATATGTTAGGGCAATACGTTTTAACAGGTGCCAGCTGTTCCAAGAAGACAATGCTTGGGTAGGGTTGCAGTGTGGGTCTGAGCTGTGTATGTGTGTGTGTGCGGTTCACCAGCAAACTTCTCACAGCACTAAAATACCCCTGAGAAGTCTCCCATGGTCCCCATGTTGCTTCACATCTCTAGTTAAGAGTCATGCTTTCAGCTGGTTAGACTTATGAAAGGTACTAGATGTTCTTGGCAAGGTAAAACTTTCTGTCTTCCTTTTATATTATTTTCAAGTCATGCCTAATAATTTAGACTTATAAAACTTATTTGGCAATTGACAAACTGAGCTTCAAAGTGGATAAATTTTTTGCCAACCAGTTTGACATTTCGGAGACCAGGCAGACTCCAAACACGATTAAAATTTCTGTAAGCTAGATGGAATAGTCCAGCCAAAAGAGATACACTGTATAACATAATTTTAAGATGTGAGTCAGAGAAATCAGCTTGGTAAAGCAAATGGGGCAGAATTTCTTTCTGATTGGTTAAACAGCGTAATAGTTCAAGAGAGTTATCAACTGCATTCACTATTTCATGGACAAATAAGAGATTTTGATGACGTTGGTTTTTCTTCTGTGAACCAATGTTTCCGTTGTGCTTTTTTTCTAGGACAAGTCCAACAATTCAGTAGAACATATTTTATTCAGCTCTAGACCCTCTCCGAAAAGTCACTGATCGTGACACATTATTGGCTAAGAGATTTATGCTGAGCTGACTTGACTTGCGAACCAGAAACTATTCCGTGAGCTTGATTTCAGTGTGGATACAGCCTCTACTGAATTCAGTGATAGTGGCTCTGAGCCCTTCTAGAAACACTGTTTCTAGCTGTGAGTAGTGAGAGAGTAAGGCTTTGTATCGTCTTATAGCTTCCAAATTCTAACCGATGCCCCCTGCCTGTGGTAGCTCTTCTCATGGACCACGTGTCATGTGAGGATGGAGGAGATGAAGTATGTTTAGTCTGTAAAGAACCATTCTTTTACGTCACAGGTAGTGAAGTTGTACGTTGGTGAAGGCTAAAAACATACCTACCGCATCAAGTCAGCATGATGCCGTTTTTAATTGTTTCCAAAAGTGTACTCTAGAAGGATTGGGTTTTAAAAACTCTGCAATGTCTATATTTTTATATTTTCACTAACTTGGAGGGATAATTTTAATTTTCTATCAATTGTATTCAAATTTAGCATTCATAGGAAAAAAAAATGTGGTAATCCTGAATGCTAAGAAGACCAGATAGATTTTTTTTTTAAATCTATTCCCAAAGGACAATGAAGCTAGAGGATTATTATTTATAAAACTTACCTTAGTAGAAAAGGAACCGGTTTTGTTTTTAGAGGAACATAAGTACAGTTTTATACAGTTATATTTTTAAAAGAATTCTTCTGTTTGAATGATTTGTGCTTGTAAGTTGGGTAGTGATTTTCAGATCTATAAAGACCATTTTTTCATTAGGAATAAGAATCCATTTCCTGAAGGTCAGATTTGATCAGGGAGAATACTGTGGGTGATAGAGAAGAAATGACTCTGAGTGTGATGATGGGAACCGAAGATTCTGAGTTTATGGAAAACTTGTCTAATCGCTGTAATGCACATAGACATCTGTCATGGCTTCCTCTTTCATCTCTACCTATCAGTAAAGCACCGGAACACTCATGTTTTCTGAACTCCTAGATCTAAGTGCAGGTACAGGTAATAAGCGATGTGATTCAAGCACCACAGACACAAGCGTGGCGCAAACACAATCGGACCACGGTAATGCTGTTACTCAAATGACGTGGGGGTTTAACAGTCCCCAGACTCAGACAATACCGGTTACACGGTTCACATGAGATTCACACTTCCTGAGCTTGGATTTCTGCGCCGATGGGATTATGTGGATGATCTTAAAACACTCATTATTTCCCTCGTAAAATTTATTTTGTGTGAGAGTTAAAAAAACAACAACAGTGATTAGAGTAAGTTCTTATTTATTTCAGGCACAAAACTGATAACTTACTAAGAAAAATGCTTTTAAACAGTCACTGTTTAATGCAAGTCACATTTTTAGACTCAGGGTGCTAGTTCCAGTGACAGGCGTGCAGTCCGGACTCGCTGGGCGGCACGACACCGGGAGTCGGAAACGGTGACAAAACCTCACACAGGAGACGAGAAAGTGCTTTACAAGCTGCACATCTCACAAAAGCTGTGACATCCGGCTTTGAATGTACATGGTACCACATCACATCACTTTAAAAGAAGCAAGTAATGAAGATCCAGCTATTTGTGAGAGGCCATCGACTTAAGAATTCATTCATTTCTGAAGGTGACTTTATTGTCTTCATACAAACTCTTGATATACACACAGTATCGGCTGATGAGCTTTGTGGCGTGTACGATGACAAGTGAGTCCCCTAAAGTTTCTAATGCTCAAAAGCAGAGGAGAACTTAGACAAATGTTTCTATAGAGAAGAAAGACAACATTGCAAAAGCACCCAGGAGGCGAGAGAGAGAGAGAGAGAGAGAGAAAGAGAAAGACAAAGAGAGAGAGAAAGAGGAAGACAAAGATAGAAAGAGAGAGAGAAAGAGGAAGACAAAGATAGAAAGAGAGAGAGAAAGAGGAAGACAGAGAGAGAGGTTTTCGTTAAACTCGAACTTTTTCAAGACTGGATTATTTAATCCTACCTTTTTGACAGTGAACTATTCGAGAATGATGTTTTTTACTTGTGACAGCTGAAATGAGTTACTCTTAAGTATCAGCATTTCTTTACACAATGCTTGATCTGAATTGTTACATCCTTACTTTACAAAGGAAATTACAATATGATGCATTGTGTGAAACTAAACATTTACAACAATTTAAGTTATATATTATTTATTATATTCTCTACTTTTTAAATTATAAAACCAACCCATACTAGTTTCTGTAAAACTGCGTTAGGTAAGTATTTTTAATATATGGAAAGTACATCCAAACTCAGTGATGTGTTTGAAGTATACTGATTTTATGGTTTTGGAGTAATTAACCTAAAATATTATTAAAGCTCTCTTTTTTGGTTACGTTATTTCTGCACACACAATGAGTCAGGGAAACGAGGGGTTGCCTTCCAAACTGTTCATTTGCACATTTAACCCTTTCGGTACAGGTGCTGGATATATCCGGCGCCCATACAATGGGTCACAATGACTCACCTCATACAGCGGGAGTGTCGCGGCGGAAAGAGCGTTCGTACCGAAAGGGTTAAGCTAGACAGACAACTCCCAGGATTTCCCATCATTTTCTTTCACACAAATCTTGCCAATAACTCCCCGGACTTGATCATGTGAATCTAGATGATGTCACAGAAATCCTTTTATGACTTCATATGTGCTTCCTGTACTGGTCCGGACACAAGGAATTACACTAGTATTGCCAGTCGTGTAATCAAACACTACTATTTTTAATTAGGAAGAACAAACTTGGCTTGGTTGTATCCAGTACTGTCCACTCCAATCTGACTTTTGTGACTCAGCTGCAACTTTTCGATCCCCTCTGAGGGTCGCCTGCAAGTGGGCAGAGAGAAGAACTCTCTGAGCTGAATCTGTGTCAGTGGGTCAGAAAACGTGGGGTCAAAGAAAGACTCTGTGTGTAAGGGAGCTGGTTTGATTTTCTTTTTAGCTTATATTAAACACTAGGTAAAGGGGTAAGCCGAGAAGATACTTCCTCCTTGACCCCATTCGCAAACTGATCCATAACGGTTACTGAGATTACACTTCAGTGTCCTTTATTAAAAACGCTACTTTCACAGCAGTGAAGAGCCACAATTGCACAATGGTGGTTGCGATGGTAGAAAGACGTATTGCCAATAAAACGTGAGCGAGAGATTTAAAAAGGACTGAAGAGCACCGCATTGGAAGATTGAGGAACCGCAAGATGATTCATATTATTTCCCCATATAAATAAACCCTAACATTTTAAAGAAACGAATAGGGAGAGAGTGTTTTTTTTTTGTTTGTTTGTTTCTTTTTCGTTTTTCTTTTTCTGATTCCTACAAGAATATTTCCTGATGTGGAGCTAGAGACAGTAAAAAAAAGGACAAGAATTAAAAAAAGAGAGAGAGAGAGAGAGAGAGAGAGACGTTCATGCATTTAAGCTACCATTAATCTCTGACTCTAATGTAAGGCAGACCATTAATCTTTTGCAAAACTACGACTTTAGCCACATAAGCCTTTTTAGTTGTTTTCATGACAAGGACGTGATAGGCCTTGTAAGTGTAGGAATTAAGGTGTGTTTCCAACAGGTTAACTTAGGCTCAGCTGCTGTTTGAAAGGCCAACGTGATCATTGAAATGTTTTGGAGAAATGGTGGAAAGTTATAACAAAGGGAAAAACAAGAGGGGTCCTACAGAGTTTATCACGGATGATGCTGTTGAGATCAGCGAACACAGGTGACGTTGGCTTATGTGTCATCCTCAGTCTTAATGATGTGGAAAAGGGTGACATTGAACAGGACCTGGTGGCCATTGTTCCAGGCGTAAAGAGCTCGATCCCTGGCATTGTAGTCGAGCATGGAGATGTGGAAGTATTGGTTATGGAAGGGAATGTCTGTGTACTCGTATGTGGAGGTTTTCGTGGAATAGGAATAATACACCTTGGCTCCGGTTAAGTGCGAGTTGGTGACGTAGAGCGTCCCGCAGATCATGAACGACTCCCCCGCACTCCGCTTGGGATAGCCGGTGTTCCAGCTCTTCGTCACCTCCAAGGTGTCTTGGTTCAGCTGACTGATGACAATGTTGCCCGCATTCTGGTTAGTCGCATACACGGCCCACAGCCCGATCTCGTCGGCCATGAGGTCAATGTCGGAGAACCCGCCCCACGTGTAGGGGTAGACGTTTTGAAAGCCAGCGTACTCCAGGCTCCGCTGGGCGAGCACCCTGCCCAGGTCAAAGCTGTATTTGATGATGATGTTACTCTGATACTTGTTGAAATAGAGCGAGCCATTGTAGACCACGTGGTTAGTCCCTGCCCACTTGAAAGGCAGGTTGTATGTCCTGGACTCTGCCCCACTGACAAAGTCCGCCAGTGACTTGTACTCACGCACAATTTTGTTGTTGGTGTAACTGTCCATGTACCAGACCTGGGAAGAAGGAAAAATAAAAATAAACGGAGTCCGTAAATTCTGTGCTTTTCTGAGAATAAAGACAGCGAGAGTCAACACTGATTTGTCTCGCTGCTCTCGGGCTCCTGAAACCACATCATCTGGCCACAGATGTTACCACGGGCTCTTGCAAAAGTAGGGGTGGCATGGTCCATGTGGAGAGGAAACAACAAAATGTATGACCCTGAAGTCGACTTCTTTTTTGCCCCCCCTTTTTGGACAATTTAATGCATATGACTGAGTGAGCCAAACACGTATGAGTGTGAATCAGGCCACTTTGTTTAGTTACCTGATAGATCAGTGAGATCAATAACTGCAAAAATACTGCCTTCAGCACACTTATCTCCTCTGTAACTTGCTCTGAAAAATGTATGCTCTATCTTGGTGCTGTTTGTTTCTCCCTTATGGACACCACAGAACCTTCTAGAAACCCACACTTGTTCCTAGGACCAGCTTATAGGTACAACTACCTTTTAATGCAGCTGTTTACCCATCTAGCTACATGAATCTCATTTGGATGTAACCCTTGAGAATCTTAATGTATAATGATCTCTGCAACAGAACATATACAGAGCTACGATAAGCTTCCAGTATATTGATTTACATAATGCTGGTATTGCCAATTTATGAAAATACCCCACCCCCAAAGTTTCAGTGCTGTTTCCTTTAAAATTACCTCTAGACTTCAGGACATTTAACCTCATTTTGTGAATTGGTTAGCTCTTGAGTTTTTCACTTATTTGGTATTTTATTTTTTGACATTAAGGAGCAGGTTTTAATAGAAATATATAGAGAATTTTGTGTTCTTGTGATTAGCTCTTTAAAGTGTAAAGACTAAAACAGTAAAAATTAGACTCACTATCGTGATGAATTATAGGGTGGAACATTTTACTAAAATAAGTTTGCCATATATCTGTAGCTCTTTAATATTATCACACTGGAAATATTTGCCGTGATGTGACAGTTTTCAGTCTGAACCATATCCCTGAGGGAAACGAGGAGTTTAGTAGATGAAAGGTATAAAAAGAAAACATCGTTCTAAGCAAAGGCATTTGTGCAGGCAACATACTCTGTTATTTTTCTCAGATGCTAAAGGGTCGGTCATCCAGGCACCAAAGCGGGTTCCAGATGTCTTGATGGTAATTGGGCCTGTGATTTTCATGAGTTTGCCACATGCTGAAATTAGAGAAACGTAAAGATGTTAGTGACCACGGGCAATGATTCCGATGTATGAGAGGAAAACAAAACAAAACAAAGCAAAAAAAACAACAGCTCCTAAGTCACGGGGTTAACATCACGTATTCTGAATGGATGATCATTCGTGCTGGGAGTCATACAGTTAAGTATAATGTGAACCATAAAGAGTTGCTTTTTCAATACTCTACGTCTGAAATATGGAGTTCATTTTTATTTATCTGTATTGTTGGCACTATTACAGATGTTCCCTATTTCCCCTGCTTTGTCCCTATCCGCTGCCCCTCCCCCCCAGAGATTAAAGATAGGTAGTGATCGGTACAACCTGGAAAGAAACAAGTGAGGAAAGCCACTATCATTACACCAGTTCAGCAACTGTATCTTCTAGGAATCAGGAAAGTTAAACAGATTGTTGATGGACCCGTTCACCTCCCCAGAAGCCCCGCCCCTGGGCTTCAAGACCACATAACTTCTGTGAGTCAGAAACAGCTCTGTAAGCAGGCTTTCAGCTTGTACTATAGAATCTGCAGCTCCTGTGAAGATGTCGTTATAGGAAACAGAAGTTCAACCACAGTTGGCCTGAGAGAGGGTTTTGAAGTGTAAATGCCTCGTGCAGATAGCCTGATGGAGCAGAGGGCCAAGGACAAACATCTACCTCCCAGAGCTCAAGCCTGGCAGCCTGGAGTCACGTGCTGTGCAAGTTACAGAGTATCCGTCGATGCAACAGACACCATGAAAACTAATGGCTTTATTCAGAATGGTAATATTTTTATCAAATGAGATTTTAGGAAAATCCCGGACTGCAAAAATGTCAAAACCTAAACCAAACAGACACCCAGGCATTTTGTGAGGTTTTTAAATGGTGAAATTTAAAAGTGAGGGATCACACCCGTTGTGAAAGGCAGTGTGAGTGCCTGTGAAGGCTGTCCTGTGGTCTATTCTTTCTAATCCATGTATATCCTTTTTTCCTTTCTGTGTTTTCTTACTTGGAATTTTTTGTCCTTTTTGTTCCATGTTTCTTCCATTACCCTCTGCCTCCTCTTAGAATTGTTACATTTCTAGTTTGTTTCTATTGGTTCCTGTGTGTTTGGAAGAGAAAGAATAGCTCTCCAAAGCAAATCAAGAACACAACTAACCCCTGCTTGGAGCTTCCTTGTGCGATTAATTCGTAACTGGCAGAAGACTAAATTGTGCAGTTAGGAAGATGATGAACGATAACATTATATTTTGTACTATGACTTCAATAAATAGTACAAAATATCTACAAAGTTGACTATATCCTCTGAAAACATGAGTGAATGTAATATGACCAACTTACTATTTCTAAATTCACAGGTGGAAAGTGCATGAAATTTCAAGTATATCAAAATAATTAGGAAGACCCCTACCCCCTGAAAATCACGCCAAGGCAAGATATATGTGTTCTTTTTCCTTAGGCATGAATAATAAATTCAACAAAATAAAAATAGCAGAATTAGTGGATAAGAGATGCAGAGTAACTCTGGTTTAAGATGCTAAGGAGTTTTCCTGGTTTCAAAACCTAAATATTCCGATTAAAAGGGCACACATCATGAATGAAAAAAAGATTAAAAAAATCACTGAGATTTAGAAGATTCGTAATAGAGAGAAGACATTGGAATTTTCAGAACAAGAGTGTGAGTGGCTGCATGTAGATGGATAAGAATCAGACTGGTGTCGGGCTTCCCACCATCGATGCGTGAGCTGGAAGACAGTAATCGGCACCTTTATAGTCAGGGCGGGGCAGGGGGGTATCAGAGGAAGATGGAATAAATCATTCTCTGACACACAAACTTTCCAAAGTTTCACGCTTTCTGAAGAAATATTCTGAAGGAATATATTGTAGCCAGATAAGTGAGTGAACTAAGGGCGAGACATGAAGTCAGGGAGCAGTGACTTGTTGTGTCCAAATGACAGCTGAGCAGGTCTTGGGAGCAATTAGTCCAGAAGGAACAGAGATGCCTCCAGAAGGGAGGTCTCAGCAGTGAGAGGACTTGACCTTGGAAATGCTGTATGAGACCCTCCAGGGAAGACTGGGTATGGTGAAGGCATGTATTGAAGTACCTACAAGAATTCATTGGAACTTGACCTAGTCATGTCCTCCTTGGAAGGTCACAGATGCTGAGACCTTGGAAAACATCCAAGTCCACCACTCAGCTCCTAAAGGACAAGATGACCATTGTCACAACAACATAAATGCTTCACTTGTAGAGTCGGCCCCCGGCTAATGACAGAAAACAGATGGTTCATTTGCTCTGTGATTGTAGAAATGCCAAGGTGTCTCCAGCCATGATGACAGGTAGATAAAGGTCGCACAGTGAGAGAATTAAAAATTGGGAGAAGAAATGAAGGAAAGATGGGGTGGACCTAGCTCACATTTGAAAACATGGCGTTGAGAGAGTTTTCCTTCAGTTGATGAAAAATAACAAAGATTTCCCTCTGAGGCTTGAAGTTATACAGTTAAGGGTCAAAGAGTGACTCAGCATAGTCATATGATGAGGGGACAAGAAAGAAACCAGCTTTGGCTCAGGAACCTAAATCCTCACTTTGTGGAGCAGAAAGTCAGTAAACAATAGCTAGAAACTGATTTTAAAAAGACGGTGAAAATAAGCATATTTTAGAGTGAAGATTGAACCACGTCGAGCCCTAGAGGTAACTTAAATGCAGCTGCCTCTGGGGAGCAGAGCTAGACCTGGAGAGGGTTGCTCTTTAGTCTGAGACCTCTTAGTCTCAGCATATAATTTCTAGCCCTGTGCATGCAGGACTTATAGTTTCAAAGGTTAAAATAGCCTGCTGCATGTAATACCCTCCATTCAATGTAACAAGGAAAAACATCACTCTAGATATTACCTATTGGAAATCATTTTCAGGTTTTCACATGCCAGGTGAACATTGAGGATGTAAACGGTCTCCAGAAATGGAAGCTGTGTATGCTCTACATTTTTAATTTGATTTCACTCCTGCAAGGACTAGACTGAAATAGTGTCCTTTCAACTTCCAGCTCTGTCTTGTCATTGACATGGCAATCTCTCTCTCTCTCTCTGTGTCTCTCTAATTCTTTCAACCTTTAAAAAATTAGGTTCCTTACAATGAATTATGACATTCCTCTGTTACTTTGTCTGTGTGTGAAGAAAAGCTAGTAGGTGATTGCACTGGTTAGCCTATGTGTAGGAGCTGTACTAAGAAGTATTAGGCATGTGACTCAGGCAGAAATGTTGTGCATTTTATTTCACCATAGTAAGTGATTATGGCCTTGGAAAAATAGGCTCCTGTGGAAGATCCACTTTCCATAGGAGAAAAAATTAGTCTAAAATTTCCTGAACAATATCCTTTAAAGATAAATGATCTTTCATGATCAGTTGAACAAAAAACAGATACATGGAATCACAGAAGTCCGTTTGAATTTGTTCTGGAAATCTGATCAGGACAATATCCCAAATATGATCCATAAACATAAGATGTTTGCCCTCATAAAACTCTCTAGCCAGAGTTAAAGGCCGAGAGGACGCACGGTCAGGAAGGAATGATGGTGACCATGAGTCGTTTTTGGTACTGTGAAAGCTTTGTTGTTTTGGAGTTGGACTTAGCATCTCAGATGGTGAAAGTATAGCACTAACCCTCAGAGTGAGGGCTGGAACCTGCCTTTCAGCAAAACCAGCCCCTCTGCCATCAGGAGCCCCTGCCCTACTGCATGAAGCACAGTCTGGACAAAGCGGGAAGACACAACACTCATATTTCCCTCCGATGCGTGCATATTTCCGATGTTGATTCGTTCTCGGGGTCTAAATGACCTTCTGGATTCAGTTTCTGTAGACATAACGTTAATAGGAATCGAGTTGGATGGATTAGTTAAAATCTGCCCTGGAATTATCTTGGCCATGAAGCTGATGTAATCAACATTTCCAAACAGTGACAGCTTGTGGGGGGGGCGTGGGCGTCTCCACTTCTGTGGTATTTGGAGCTAACCCAGCGTTGTGTCCATATGACAGGCGGGTGCTGCTGAGCCTCAGTCTATTCTGACCAGGATTTGAGACAGAAATTACACCAGAGGTTAAAGGCTTCTGATACCAAAACTGAAAATGACATTGTTTTCTTCTTGTAGCAATGGGCATTTTCTCTGAAAAATGTTAGAGGGTACAGTTGATCGTTACTATTTAAATATAAAACACTCAATTTCGTCATCGACCAATCATTGACCAGGAAGTTACTATGTGCCGGCACCGTGCTAGGTGTCGATGGATGTAGACATAGGGACACAACAAAGGTTTACATATTGTAGCTTCTTAAAATACCATTGCTTGTGGCCACCCTACCATTTCTTTCTTCCTTTCCTTTTTGACTCAGCCGGCAAGGAAAGTTAAGTGAGGCGCTTACTTCAGACCAAATCTATGTTGGGAAGAAAAGGATGTAGTATTGAGGTCACTGAGTATCTGTTGATATTACAACAGATAAATGTTACGGAAATTCAGCCCTAAGTACTCTAATCTATAATAGCATCTCTTCCATTAAGATAGCCTTCTTAAGTAACTTGAAATTTGTCTTATCTCAAGCCACATTTACCCCTCCTCATCTACAAAACGGACCCATAAACTGTCAAATATAGAAAGAAACTAGCAAATGTAGCTTATCTCTCATGTTTAGTTTTCTATGAAAAATAAATGTGAGGGCCTGCAAAGGACAAGTTCAATGCACTTATATATTTTTATTAGGTCCTTGCTCTGTATCTTAATGGCACTTCTCCGTGCGAAGGAAACTTAGCTCTGTAACCTAGTAAATCAATATAATTCTGCAAAATTTAACTATGTGAGATTTTAGCGAAGGGGCTTTTACGTCAGATATAAACCATTTTCAAAATATGCATGTGAAACTATGAGAACTCTTGTTCCAAATAAAGATGCTTCGTAGCTAGTCTATGGCCAGGAAGGTCCTGCGGTCATTTATGAACCTGTGCTTCGTGTTCTTGAATTCTCTCGTGTGTCTTCCTCTTTCCCTCATTTCCCCCCAGATCTGCCACTGACCAGCTCTCTCCCACCTGCCCAGTAACTCACAATGTGTAATGTCAGCCTTTGTCTTCCTGTCCAGCCTGGGTTGAACCTCAGTCCACAACAAAAGTGGGCTTTTTCATCCCCCAAGTCCCATCCTCTGAGTAACCAATTTTTGTAGTGTTAATCTAAGAAGCTCACTTGAAGTGAACAGTTAGTAATCCAAAATACCAACCATTTAAAAATAAGATCCCTATCTTAAATGAGTCCCTCAGTCTCTTAATCTGAAATAGTATAGAGAGACTTTTGAACTATGTGGCAATGAACTTGTTTAAAACCCCAAAGAGGTCTGCGGTAATTACATGTGGAAATGTCCTTTTCTCTTTGCTGAGTCATGGGTAAGGTGCTTCACATAAAATCCCTCCACATTGGGTGATTGTGGTGGGGTGGTCTGTTAGCTAATCAACTCTTTTACCAGCTGTACTTGTTCGGTAGGAGTATTTCATTCTAATTCCAGTCAATTCTGCCTCAGAAAACTTTTGGTGCTAAAGAAAAGGCTTTTGTATGTTCTCTTTAGATGGGATGGTTCATTCATTTGATGGGATGGTGCATTCATTCATTCATCCACTCATTTAGCTAAGATTTAATGAGCACCATGCACAGCTCTAGATATTCGAATTACAATGGTGAGCAAGACATGAGACTTCTCTTCCAGTGAAGCTTACATTTTGATGAAAGAGCAAGGAATAAATAAGCAAATAAGCTAGATATATCAGGAATAAATTTAATGCAAGTATTTAAACAGGACAATTTGACAAAGTGTGACTAAGGATCTGCTTCAGGCTGGGTGAGTAGGGAAGACTTCTCAGAGAATGGGATATTTAGTCTGAGATCAGCTGTGGACCTATCAGCAGAAAGAGAGGACATCTGGGCAGTGGTTCAGTTAGGGGTGGAGAAGTCTCACTGCCCAGATTTGGATCCTGATCCTATCACTTATTCTCTGGGGGCTTGGACAGTCTTTACCTCTCAGTGTCTCATGGGTACCATGATATGTGTCTCACAGGGTTAGACAAGAGTAGGGGGATGACCAGAGGGAAAAGGGGTGAGAGTGGATGACAGAGGGTTATGGGAGGGTAAATGGTGACAGAAGGACACTGGACTTGGGGCGGTGAACACACAATACAACATGCAGGTGATGTAGCAGGGGTGTCCAACCTTTTGGCGTCTCTGGGCCACACTAGAAGAAGAAGAGTTGTCTTGGGCCACACAGTAAATACGCAAACACTAATGAAAGCTGAGGAGCAAAAAAAGGTTTTAAGTAAATTTATGATTTTGTGTTGGGCCACATTCATAGCCATCCTGGGCCACATGTGGCCCAGAGGCCACAGGTTGGACACCCCTGTGTATAAACCAAACCAGGAGCTGTAGGAGAGACTCTTTCAGGGGAGATGCAGAGAGAGGGGATGGAAAAATATGGGGTTATGGGAAATTTCTATTGTGCTGATCTCATTGTTTAAGGAAAGACTGTTCAGGAATAATCTAATAGGGAGACACTGATGACATAGAAGAAAGAATAATTCTATAAATGAACCCTTGAGTAGATGCTAATTTAATCTTTGTAGTAACCATGAGGAACCATGCTTCTATCTATTCTTTTAGATGGTCTGTTTTGTCTGTCTCTTCTTCCACAACTTCCCAGGAAATTTCCCAGGAAATATTCTTTGTGTAGTACATTCCGTCCAGGTTAGCATGCTCAGGAGGGTGTTAGGAGAGCTGATTTCACATCTCAGCTGCCATATTACATCATCATATAATATTAGATAGTGCAGTTATTTTCTGAGACGGTTTCTTCTACAAGGTGGATGGTCCGAGCTTAACATTTTGTTAATCGAACGAAGAGAATGTCCGAAGGATACGAGATAACAAACTTTTAGATGCTGTTGGGGAGAAGGCAGTATTTGTGGTTGTAGTAAAACATACACACAGACACACACCCCCATCAGGATGATAAGGTCACTCTTATCATCATCGTTGCCATCATCATCATCATCATCACATCACATCATCACCATCATCATCATCATCTACTCTTATTCTCAGGAAGCAAAATACAGAAAGGGTTCTCATTCTTGATTTCATCCCGGCAGACGTTTCTCTTACAAATGCTTATTGGATTTCTAAGCTAAAATTCATCTTGTCACATGAACTTGATAAAATTAAAGTTGCAGGAATTGATAGAAATTGGCTGTTTTTGTAGTTCAAATTTTGTGGCTCCTTATGCTGAGTAATCACAGGTATTCTTAGATGCCAATGGAGGGCAGAAATTGTAAGTATAAAGTAAAATAAATAGTAAACATCATTTCCATTTCTTGGCTCCCCCAAACAAGCTTTTGCTCACATAAATAATTATCTTTCTCACTTCACTCTCACTTTCTATGAGGACACAGGGCATCAGACAGAAAGGACAATTTTCCCAAATGTCTGGGAGACGAATGTTCCTGCAAAAGTGGAAGGCAAAGAAAGAAGTTCGGAGTTTTGCTTCATTGATTTTCTCTTGCTATGCTCTTGTCTGCAGTGAGACATATGAGAACATTAGCGTTTCATAATGTATTTTGTGTGTTTGGTTCTGTATATTCAGAAAATATACTGAATAGGCAGTGGAAGAATGTGACCATCTTCCTTTCTGATGCCTTTTAGACTTTAATATCAATTACTATCCATATTTATCAATCTGCTCAGGAAAAGATGTCTTTTGGAATTCAGCAGGAAGATAAGTTTGGAGCAATGAAACATTAACAACATCTGTCTTCTCTTTTGTTGATTTCTTTAATATATATTTGTACTTCGTAATGTCCTGGACTAACAGCTCCTGGATTTGAATCCTAAGGCCATGATCATATAAGTAAGTTAAATAGAATAGGGAGTATTTTTGTATGACAGGATGTTATTTCTTTTTACTTAGGGCCATTGAAGAACTCATATAGCAAGAAGTAGATGTGATCTGATTTTTAAAGTCTTATCTGTTGAAGTTACTTACAATAAGTTTGCCTCTTCCATACAGTTGATAATAAAATCTCTTTCTATTGTTTATTTATTAATTTGTTTTATTTATTGATTTGAGGGTTGGAGTGAGGGAGGAAGAAAGAGAGAGATCAATGTGCTGTTCCACTTATTTATGTATTCATTGGTTGACTCCTGTATGTGCCCTGAGGATTGAACCTGTTACCTTGGTATATGGGGATGACATTCTAACCAGCTGAGCTATCTGGACAGGGAAACTTTCTATTACTTCGCCTTTTATTTTCATGTCTAGTCTGGCCCACTGTAGTGCTGAGGGAAAGGTTGTGATCAGGCTGAATGTAGTCATTGCCATATTAGATCAGACCTAGAACGAGTTTGCCCTGGGATGTCTGGTCAACGGGACCAAGAATAATGGGTGTCGAAATACCTCTGTGTTCCATAGTTAACACAACTTTATCCCTGTTTTATTTTAAAAAAAACTACCTTAAACATTTTTGGGATCAAGCTTATATGACGAATATATCTTTAAGGCGAAACCTATTTAATATCTGCACTGAACGGAGCAGAACTGTATTATGAAATCCCAACTAATCTGGCAATGTATGCCTGCCTCTGAAAACACAGGTTTTATATCCTTCAAAGGCTTACAATGTAGTTGTAATCTAGGAAAACATAGGCTATAAAGAAAGATAAATTATAAATCCATTTATAGTGAAATATACCATTATCTCCAAATTTGCTAAAATAAGTAGAGCTCCAGGGGTCCAGAAGCGTGAATCATCATCACGCCAGTGGCACGGGGAACATTGCATCCTATGTCACAGTGCAGAATTTCAGGGAGAGCAGACCTGTCTGTGTGTGGTAAGTGACTCATTTGCAAGTCTTCTGGATGTAATTGGCAGGGATTTTTTTTTTGTCATTTTCCCCTATTATATTTGCAAGCTACATCTCACCTCTCTCCACTCCAGGCACACCGTTTGACTTTTAATTCCCATTTTCACTGAGATTTTCACTGTTTCTTGCTCTAAGTGCTAACCAGAGCCACGTAGCAGGTGTTTTGGAACAGCACGCTGCACTGGCCTTGCAGAAAGAACAGAAGGCCACCAAACCAAAGGGGAAAAGGGCTTCTTCACTGTTGTTGTCTTTATCCCCACCCCACCCATTTTTGGTTTTGTAAAAGATAAAGATGTTTTATATTTGACATGCACTGATTTATTTCTTGAAAGCAACATAAAGCTTTTCAATTTTAAAGTAATGTTTGCTCTCAAAGACTGCATAGACATGTATTTTTTGCCTATTGTGTTTTAGATGTTTTATGGCGGTCTACAAAGATTTAGCTGGAACAACATGCAGGGGGCCCTGACCTCTCAGAGCAAAGACAACTTGGACATAAGGGGGTAAAGATGAAAAAAAAAGAAACACATTGTCATTTTTGGTTTTCAGGGGACCAGGCGAGGGATGTCCAACCACGCTCAAGAGCCATCAGGGAAGGGCTGTGGGAAAGTTGACGTCTGGCGTGTAACATGAAAACCTGTTAGAAGTTGGGTGGGCAGGTGGGAGAGCTTCCTGTGGGGGGAGAAGGAGTTCCATGTCCAGGAGGTGGTGAAAGTATAGACACACCATTGAGAAACTGAAAGGATGGAATTGCCCAAGTTCAGAACAGGTACATGGTGGGGACTTGAGAGAGAAGCCCTGCAGAATTAGGTAGAATCCATGTCATCAGGACAAATCATGCAAACCTATTTGAATTTCATTTCAAAGGAAAATTGCTTAAATGCAGGTGTGGTCTGAGTAGATTTGCTTTGGAAAGATGACTGTAGGTGCCCAGTGTAGTGGAGAGGAAAGGACTCCAGGTGAGAGCAGTGGGGGCGGGGCCATTCAAATTGAGAGGCAGTGGAGGAGGCTGGGATTCAGGTGGTGGAGGTGAGGATGCCTCCAAAGGAGGTTTGGGAGATTGCTGGGGGGCAGGGTGGGGGGATGATGCAGTGTCTGCATGTGAGTGAAGTTCAGAGAAGAGTCAAAACAGACTCTCCAGCTTCTTGCTACAGCACTTGGGCTCTGTGTACTGGGTCAAATTCATTGAGGTGTCCGAGGAGTTGCTCTGTTACTGTGCACACCCAGCAAAAGACACCTGTGTGGGGAACACGTTTCAGTCTTCCAACGGAGGTAGACTTGGGCTTGAAGTGCTGCCTCCAGCATGTGCATCTGGCAAATGAGTTTCCACTGAGCAGTCTGTTTTAGAAAAATGGCCAACAATAAGACCTACCCCAGAGTTCTTACAGGGTTTGGAATGACCACACGTGAAAGCACTGTGAATGCTGCTTATCTTTCACGTGCTTGTTGTCCCCACTAAAGACAAGTGCCGTGACCACGGAGGGACCCAGGCTGCTGCTCACTGTTGCAGCCCCAACACCTGGCAGAGTGCCGGCACACACTGGGCACTCATATGTGTTGAGTGTGCAGATATGATGATTACCACATTGACATGGAGTTTTCCCCTTAAAAACTGATTTCGGCATGAACACGGTAGAGGCAAGAACCCAAGTCTCATTACTTGGGACCTTGAGTTTTGAATGTCACTGTTACTCCTGTTGGACGTGAACCCTCAAAGCTTCAGTGTTCATGGAAAGGCATGTCCTGTGTTTCACTGGATGGCACCAAACCTTGATCCTGAGACAGAGCTAACGGCAGGCAGGGGGTGCAGGCTGGGAACGGGAAAGCTGACTCTCGTCTACACTAAACATCTACTGGTGGTCCCAGCGGGGTCTGGGCGCTTTCACTGCGTTTCCAGTTAAATTCTCACATGCATATCATTACATTTTGCTTGTCAGGGAATATGGTAGGATTTAATGAAGCACAGGGGACTTTATTTTATTCAGTCTCTGGTAGTGGAAATTTAAATGTTTAGGAAGGAGCATTACTGTTCCTCACTCAGGCCACTAGGGTGCATTGCTGTTGAAGCATTTTTTCTAACTTCTATTTTTGCCCAAACTTTAATTCTCCAGTAGAAATAAGCTGGATGGTGCTCTAGTTGTCTCAGTCACTTGTGATTCCTCTGGTGTGGGAGGAACTGAGACCTTGCAGGCGATGAGTCTCGTTTGTTTTTTAGTGACCTTAAAATTCACGTGACACGCACTGTGACATTTTCCCAAAAGGCCAACCCACTGACAAGGTGAGCAGAAATGCATTCGTCATGGTTGCAATCTTACTTTCTCTCCCGATCCATTCCCGCTGTCCGCTAATTGGCTGTGTGTGCTGAGCAGCTTTTGTGGAGAAGGAAGAGGTGTCTTTGACGAATGAGCCTTGCTTCTGTGACTCTATTGCCGACACCACAATTATCCAAAGTCCCACTTAAGATCTGAGCAGCACAGCGCCTGGGCGTAGACCCTTTGGAACATTGAGCCTCTGATATGTTTTTTTTCCCCCTACATTCCCTGTAAATGGTCCTGATGTTGATTAGCATCAATTTTCTGAGTTCGTATGTTCTGATATTTTGATATTTGGGCACTTACCTATGAGATAATACTAGGCATGGAGTTAAACGGGTTCACAGAGATGATTTGGCTTAATCCGTACCAACTTCTAGGGAGTGTGAATACTAAGAAAGTGTTAGTAAAACTATAACTTAGTGTTACACTCAAAATTATATGCTTGTGTTTTCTTCTGCAAATATATATAATATATATCTTATCAGATGCCTTCTTTCAAACTGGAGTCAATCTTTTTTTTAAGGGAAAATAGGAAGATTCATTTATTTATTTTTTCAGGGATCATGTGACTTCATGTTTCCTATTATTAGGGCTGTTTGTCTTTATCCAGACACGTTGTCTACGTTGTAATTAAAGTTAGTGGTTCAGCTGATGAACAGTCTCTCTGCTCAGGAGACTCTCGGTAATAGTCAGGATTAACTGACACAGACTCGGTGTGATGGAGGGAAAGACTCAGTCCTTGGGAAAGAAAGCATGGACGCGTTAGACTCACTGGGGCACTGGCCTCTGCTGAGTGAACAGGGTGAGGTTGCTAATGACCCAGAGAGAGTTTATGGCGTGTGACTACTGTTTTCAGTAGTTTGCAAGGTCAGATCAATTAAATAGCCGCTGTTGCATTAAATAAGAAAGCTAAATACTAGTTTTATTGCAGTTTGGTATCTGTAGTGGTTGCTGGCTATTTTTTGATTAGTTAAAATAAAAACAAATATTAATTAATTAATGCAGTTCATTTGACAGTCACATTCTTTCAAAGTTACTGGCCTGTGGGGGAAAATTAATAAAAAGATGTATATTGCAGGTCACAGTCCTAAGGCCTAAGAACACCACAGAAACATTTTTCCTTATCTAGCAGAAAGAACTAGGATGTGTTTATTTACATTAACCTTCTTTGTCCCAAATATCACTTTCACTATTGGAGGAAATTGTGGGGAATTATGTAGATTAGAGGAAGCCCACTGGGGGTTCGAATTTCCAACTGCAGTAGACAGTATGTCCAACTGTGTAAACTCAGAGAGAGTACAGGCCAGGGTACAGGTAGGTTTCCAGTTGTGAGTCTGCAGAACACAGAGTTCATTCTCGTATCATCATTTATTAATTACAGTCTTATTTTTCATACAAACAGCTGTAAACCTACTTTTGTTGGTGTTAGAAGTGAAGTTCATTTCTAAAATTGAGCAAATTCCAAGAGTTTCCCTTGTTAATCCCTCAAAAACATCACCGGCACGTTAGGTCGGGTTCATGGTGTTGACTAGGTACAACCTTCCTGTCACCTGTCCTTGCTTTGGTGGAGTCCGGTTGTACTTGATAGCCCATGAGGGAAGAACCATGTGACCAGTACAAGCCTGGTCTCAGCATACAAGCCTATTTCTCAGGTTTATTGAGAAACGCCAGGAAGGGCAGAGTGAATTGATGGGTCTTTCAAACATTCTTGGAACTCATTCAAATTTTATTTTAAAACACTTACATTTACCCTTTGAAATTTTCTTTACTGGACATTGTTTTTCTTAAAGTCTTTTACTCCTCTTCCACATTTATTTCCTATTCCAGAATGTTTTCTTTACCTTGAGACAACACTCTTCTGTGGTCATTAAGCTGTTCCCTGTCCCCCTCACCGCCACCGCCACCACCATCATGTCACATGTCAACAACTAAAATACTGTTCCTAAATGGGCTTATGAGCCCCATTTATCCACTGCCTTACCACTTATAACTCCCCACTAAGTCACGGATTAGTCCTATGGTGGCTTCAATTGAAAAATTAGCCTGTGGACACAATGAAGAGTTTGTAAACTCCATCTAGATTGGGTCAGAATTGCAGTCCAAGACCCAGGTCCCCTGATGCTTGGCCCCTCCCAGAACAGTGCATGGCTGTATCTCCTTGTGATTTCTTACATCAGTCAGAGCAGCTGTGGGCACCTCTGCAGGGGTATGGGGGTTGTTTCGGTTGGCTTTTATCACTGCTGTTTTACATTTCCCCCCCAGGGCAGCTCCCTTCTCTACATTCTCGAACTTTCTCCACAACCAGAAGTGCCTCCCCTCTCCCCTGGCCAAGCGGTGATTGACCATCACACCCTGTCTGTCTGTATTAAAACTTACTTCCATCAGTGTAGCTGATAGAATCAGCTGTATTTGCCAGACGACTTTATTTCAAATGTAACAGGGTGATCTGCAAGTCAGGCAGCTGTTCATCAAATACCACTCCGTTCCCAGGTGCACTTAAGCCATTAAGGAACACTTACCTTACACTTAGAAAGCAGGCCCCCAGTTGCCCTCTAATCAGGTGTGTCTGACTGTTTGCCAAATGCACAAAGGTGGTTTTCTTAGAAACTACAAAAACACAACCGAGGTGAGCGCGGAGGCTCTACTCACTCAGCTTCTTCATGCAGTCACGTAGCCTGGTCTCCAGGCTGAGCACCCGCTGGTGCAGCTCCTCGTAGTCGTAGGCTCCGATCTCTTCCTGGATGCCCGTGAGGACGGTGGACAGGTTCCGGATCTCCTCTTTGAACTGGGTGATGAGCCTGGCATCGGTTTTGTACTGCTCCAGCACGGGGATCAAGGGTAACAGCTCGTCCATCTTCTCTTTCAGTTCCTGCAGAAAGCAGCCCAGTGTTCCTGAGAGCTGTTTAGTCTGATACTGAGAGGGGATGGTTAAAATGGACTCAAAACGCCTTATTGATTTTTGGTTGAAATTAGGTGTTTTGTTGAGAGTGTGAAGTGGCCTCGTGGTCATTAGTAGTAAGTCCACTTGTCTTTTCAATAGAAGATCCTCTCCTTAGATGGTTACAGGTTTTTCTAGGGCACAAATCGATCTTTACCATAATTATAGAAACTTCCTGTGGTAGCAATTAAGTGTTTATGTATTATCTCACTTTCTGGGAGCATTTCAGGAAGTCCACAATGTATTACTTAGATAGGAAATAGAAGGAAGATCCACCTTCTAAGTATGAATTATTAGAAATAGATGCAATGTCCTGTTGCCTGTTTAGTTACGCCTAATCACTGCTTTACTGATTATTCATTTTATAGGGGGACTTCCAGGAAATTTGGGATCCTGGAACAGCTTTTCCTTAGTGGAACTTTCCAGTGGTGGCCTTTCCCCACCTTGCCCTCCCATTTTGTCCAGGCCTCCCTCATTCTCTTTAGAATCCATCTTAGCAGAGCATCCTTAGGAAGGTAAGTTCAGGAAGCGTGATCAATCCTGCACTGCTTCTCTGAGTACGAGGAAATGTATGCTGCTATTTACCATTTTGAATGATCACCCCCAGTCTGACTTCATTTGCCTCAGCGGAGATCATATTTTAGAGCTCTTTCTGTAGGTGAGGCAGCCGGCTTACCCATGTGGCGAAATTTACCCTTTCGGGGACCAAGAGGCTCCTACGTTACAGAACAAAGACAGTTGTCCAGCTGCTTAGTTATCAGACACTGGTATGTTGGGTTTCGTTTAGAGAGCAAGACGTGCATGTTGCTGAGACACTGTCCCTCCCTCCCAGCATCACGTGACAGATCCACACCTAGGACAGAGTCACACCTGCAGCTTCACATTCATCTTCTAGATGTGTCACCTACTCATCTTTTCCTTGAACTTGGTGGTTGGGGGGCGGGGGAAAGCATTTCCTGCATTTGATTCAGTTGTGAGTTTACTACAGATGATCTCATTGGTGGAAAGAGCGGTCACTATTGTGACCATTTGAGAATGACCGGTAGGTGCTGTCAGAAACCATGCTGTACAACCAGCTAATTCAAGGGGCTGAAAATTGCATTTTAAAGTGACATCGAGAAGATGCTATTGCTATAAATGCATCAAAATAGCAGCAGCTCCCATTGCTGCGCTGACGGGTGGGCTTTTGTTTGTGGTGGGGCCATTTCTACTTGCTCTGTAAGCCCGGAATTCTTTGGGTTTGCCTGTATGGCCATGTTGAGTGAGAGGAGACAGAGTCTGAGCCAATGAGAAAGGTCATAAATATTACAGTCAAAAGGCAGAATTGCAGAGCTTTGCTTGTGTTGGTGGCTCGTGTGAAATAAACTTAGTGTGAGCACCTTGTGGCATCCTGAATGGAAGGCACAAGTGCTTCATTAGGGTTTCAAGGAAGAGAGTTAGCTCTGTGGGTACCACTGGCTGCACATTCCGTACAGCAACTGTTTCAATGAAGAGTTTTAAGGTGTACTATGGGAATGTTGAAAAGAGAATAATACGGTGTCACAACTTTGGTGGCAGTCTTTTTCTCCTTGAACTAAAACAGAAAAGGTGTTTATATTTTTGCACCTTTTCAAAAATTCATAATTTGATTATTGGCAGTCAATTTTGAAATGCCAGACACTTGTGAGTAAGCAATGGCAAGTACAATCAATATGCATATCAAATATTTAAAAAGATTAAAATAGAATGACACCAATCTGTGTTCCCTAATCCCTTCTAGAATTTTGCTTTCTACTAGGCTGCTCTTACAGCAAAGGTTGTACTTGGCTGCCTTGTCCAACCATGACCTCTTCATGTAAGACTGATAGTCTCAAGTATGATAACTAGAACAAACTTTTCATTTTAAAGAGTACAGAAGAATAAACCTACTTAGTGTTTTCTAAATTTAATTTATTGGGGTGACATTGGTTAATAAAATTATGTAGGTTTCAGGTGTACAGTTCTATAATACATCATCTGTGTATAGCCTTGTGTGTTCACCACCTCAAGTCAAGTCTGCTTCTATCACCATTTATTCCCTTTACCCTCTTCTACCTCACACTCCGCCCCATCCCCGGTAATCTTTGTACTATTGTCTGTGCCTGTAAGTTTTCTATGCTTTTTTTTTTTTTGCTTAATGCATTCACCTTTTTTGATAAGTTGAAAATGGATAACAGAGGAGGAGTTCCTTCCAATTAAAAGTATTTTCCCATGTTAAACTTATTTTTGGGATGGTCCATTTCTTCTCAAAGACAGCACCTCAGCCCTTACAGCAGGGATGTCAAACTCATGTTCACTGGGGGCCACATTAGCCTCACGGTGGCCTTCAAAGGCCTGAATGTAATTTTTGGACTGTATAAATGTAACTACTCCTTAACTAGGGGCAAGGAGCTCTACATTCAGCCCTGTGAAGGCAACCATGAGGCTGATGTGGCCCCTGGTGAAAATGAGTTTGACACCCCTGCCTTAGAGCAAAATCTGACTCATGGTCAGAGGACTCAGTGAGTAAATAAATTCAAAAAACATATATCGATCATCTGATTATTCTTAGATAGCACTGAGAGAGCTGTGGCCTACTTGGAGAGGTACCGTGGCACTGACAGTAGAAGGTGTGACCCAGGAGCTGGGCGTGAGGTTCTGACATGCATGAGATGTGCAACCCAGGGCAGATTGCTCAGCTTCCCTGGCCGTCATTCTCTTCATCTGCGTGGTGGGGACAAAAACAGTGCCTAACTGATGGGATGATGGTGAGGGTTACGTGAGTTAACATATAATGTATTTAAAGTGCTCAGAGCTCTGTGCTGAGTAATTGTAATTCTTCAGAAACACAATGTTATCATCACTATTGCTACTTGAATTTTGACGTACAACTTCACTCTCTGCTTGGATTACATGAGCTAGGAAAAAACAAAAATCATTATGTCACGTGGTGCTGCCTGAAAATTAAATTTTCTTATTGGTTGTCTGGTCATCGCCAGGCAAACTTACGGAACAGGCCACTTATTCCCTTGTGTGTCTCTTGGCTTTGCATGTTTTTGCTTCTGCGTTTCCTGTCTTCTCCCAGGAGTCCCCACAGATGCATCTATGTCATCTGTCCTGTGTCCCTGGCCCTGGTAGCCCTGGGGGCACCCTCAAGCTGTCCCTTGGCGTCACAGAGCTCCACATTGCCCACCTGAGCTCAGACGATATTTCTGTGCTCGACACCCCGAGCGCCTCTCCTGTCTTCCTTCCTGGGAGTGCTCTGTGATGAACTGCCCACTTCCGGCCCTACTGGTGGCCCCGGTCAGGCTCACTTTGCTGCCCCACAATCCACATTCCCACCCTGAGCAAGGGAAATTGACATGGAAAGCCTCTCGGTTTTCTTGACCTTCTCTGGGATTTAATACACTTCTTTTGGGGGGAGGGGCACCAGTCCAAAATGGTGTTCTTCAATATTGCCAAACCTCCTGATCAGTAAACAAAATTAAATAAAATTCCTCTTCCCTTTGTGCTGTTAAGTAATGTTTACACCTCTGTTTGCTCTCAGTTTTACCTGCCTGTTAGCATTATTGTGCGTCCAGCAGAGGGACCACCCTGCGTTGCACGCAGTACGTGCTCAATAAATACCAGTTAAAAATCACTCATTTGCTCCTCAGCCTTATTCCCTTCCTGTTTACCAAACTCCTATGCATTCTCTATTCTTCCAGCTCACGCGTTCTCTGACTTCCAATAGTCTTTGAATTTATTGTACTTTCTACACGTTGCTTTAATTTGTTCTAATTTTTTAACCTCTTGGCCTTGTGTCCATCTTTCTTCAGCTTAAACCTCATGATTCATCACTGTAGTCCATTTGTCCTTTGGGGTAAAATTTAAAAGTGGCTCAGTGTAAGCTGTTTTCTGTACCTCTCTCTCTACTCAGGCTTCTGAGCACCACAGAAGAACATGACAAAGCCATAGAATCTCTGCCACTGTAAAATGTGCTCTGCAGAGATCCCGTCGCATGTCCCTGGCTAGCATTCTGCCACCATGATTGTGTGTGAGAAGTGTTTCTGATACTTGACCGAGAACTTGAGTCTGGACCTACTGCCTGACCTTCAGGAGTGGGTCTCACTTCCTCATGGGCAGGGAAAGCTGAGGCCATAATGTTTATCAAACCAGAGTGTGCTTTGTAAATGACGTGCTCTGTCCTTACCAGGTGGACTCTCTCTCATTAATAGAGGTTTAGATGGTGTTATCGTAGTCGGATTTCACCTTAATCTATGCCACTAACATAGGTAGTTAATAAAGTTCCACATAGCATGCTTAAAAGCACCATTTCTCCCTTTTCAATGCTTCTAAATAATTGCCAACAATCCACTTAAAGTCTAAAAAAAGACTTTTTTGTATCATATCATGAAGCAACCCTCTTCCTATGGCTATTAATAATGGTATTATTGCCTCTTTTAGTTATTTATATTCTCGATATTTCTCATATTAGCAAGGCATAAAGTCATCGGGAAACCGCCCCCCCCCCGATAAATTTAATTATTAATTTTCCATTAGATTTCCCCTTGCCATTAATACTGAAGTGCCTGTAAAATCTATCCAGAAACTCCACCTAGCTCTTGGAGGATGAGATTCCTTTTTATAGCAAGTCCTCTGTGCTTGCCCACCAGCTAATGGTCAGTGTCAGTGGACAGGTGATTGATGTCCCCAGAGAGTCTTTCCCCGGCTCATGTGGACGAGCACACAGTTATTTCTAGCTGAGCGCCATGCTGGCTGTTCATTACACTCCACGTCTCATTTGGATTGACAAGATGGCAGAAGTCAAACCTACTTGAAAATGCTTGGTCATTAGTGTCTTCCGATCATCTTCAATCTGCCGAAACTTGGCCTTCAGCCCTTTCATTTGGGTTTCCATTTTTAGAACGTATTGGAAATCTCTCTGAGTTCTCAAATTTAAGACTTCAATAGACTGGGACATATTCTGCACCTGTTAAATGAGAAATTGGCTGTCAACTATTGTCTGTGTACAGGCAGTACAGTCACCACTGACACAGCAAAAACAGCATCAACGTAGAGGACTTGAAATACCAAGTCCATAATTGTATTTCCACAGGACATGTTTTTAGAAGGACAATTCTTTATCGTTAAACATTCAAACAACATTCAAAGAACTCGCCAGAGAAAATTATACCTAGGCAGGAAATAATAAAATAGACATCTTCGCATTAAAAATGACTGCATATAAATAAGAATTTATTATGTCAGAGAAATGCATTTTAAAAAACAGAATTTCTATTCCAGGGCTTTGTAAGCTTATTAATGCCCCATTCTGTTAAAAGTTAAAATAAGTTGTTTCTATAGGTGCTACCTCTGACTGCTTCAAAATCTGCGATGCGTGGTGACTGTGAATGGTGGAAATTCACGTCTAACAGACCTAGCACACATTCCTTCTGGGACAGTTACTTCAAGCTGCCCTGGAAGTGTCCCCAGAGGTGAGCCTGAATCGACCAAGACGGGTGGCGGCAGTGCTCAGGTCCTCAGACACCTGCTGAAACACCTCCTACCTCGGCAGAGCCTGTCATCTCAGAGGTCTAAGAAATGGCGGCAATGCGAGGTGCTTGGCGGGCGGACAGCAGACACAGGACAAGCTCACAGCACCGTCCCAGGCTCACTGAGCCCCAGGCTATTTAGAAGTAGGAAATAGATGACCCACAAAGCATGTGGAAATGAGGACAGGCCATTCTGTGTGGCAGCAAACTTCTGACGATACCATGAAAGCCTCTAACGGGAGACCTGTCAAAGGAACTGAGGAATGGAGCAGGGCGTATGTTTTAAGGGACAAGATAGATCTCTGTGCCTTTGCTACTTCCAGGATCGTCTGCAGAGCAGTAACCTGGGCATCCTCCTGGGAGCATCTCCAACACGCAGCATCCTGTCTGGAGGTCAAAATCTGCCTTTTATTCGGATCCCCCAGTGATCCCTTTGTCTATTACATTTTGAGAAGCAATGCTTCACAGGGAGGGATTTCCATGAGAAAAGCAAGTAAGAAAAGCAAATGTAAAAAAGGGATATAACTTAGTTTTTAAATTGTAAATCAAATTCTCTGTCATGCACACCGATGCCTGCACATATGTAAAAGAAAATGGCTCAAATCAGCAAGAACTCATGGGGAAAGGTAGGGAAGGTGAAGGAGAGTACATGCTAACATGTTAACACTAGTTTCTGGTGGGGGGTGAGGTGTGGGTAAGAAGTAACACATGTCTCAGAAACATGGCCTGGCAAACATAATATGTATAAATCCATCTGCAAAGAATTTATTTTTGCATAAACAACACAATGAAAAACATGGACATCAAAAATACGGTAGTGGGATTTCAGGTGATTTTTTACTTTGTTTCATACATTTTTAAGTTATTCCATTTATTTTTAATAAATGTGTATACTATATTTATTATATACACATATAAGTATTATATAATACTATAATAATGTGTAAATATCATACATTATATATGTATATTATATAT
>VMDR010003574.1:0-70522 GCA_007922815.1 Macrotus californicus
AGTGGGAAATTGTAACCTACCCTACCGTTCTTTTGACATTATTTCTGTAAGTGTGGACTCTGACTAATATGTGGCTTATAGATGAACAGCGTGTTTGTATAAGAATCCTAGGAATTAACTTCAGAAGATACAGACCCCAACCTTCAAGCACCTCAGGTCTGGGAGACTTGCTGACCTTCAACTGTAAAGCCAGGATGACTAAACCAGGATGACGCACACCAGACCGTCACTTGGCTTATTAGAATGGACCAAGCTTGTCTGCACATAGAGAACTTTGCAACCCTCTCCCGTGACGTCTTTGTTCTGTTCCCCTCTCCCTCCTTATAAAACCTGCCTCCGACAAGAGGTGAAGAAAGGCTTCGAGATGTGAGTCCCCCATCTTCCAGGTGGCAGACGCCTAAAAATAAATCACTTTCCTTTACATCAGCACCTGCCTCTTGAGTACTGGCTTTCATAACATCAGGCAGCTGGACCTGTGTTAAGCTACAGTTTTTGGCAACTCAGATAGGACTCTGTAGACTCACTAAGGCCCAGAGGGCCGGGGCCGGGGCTGGGGATCCCAGCTACTTGTCACAGACTGACCCCATGGCAGAGATTGCAGGGATTCCCCAGCAGCTGCCAACAGTTCTTTATCTCAGAAACTGTCTCTGCTCTTCCTCTCAAGGCATCAGCCACCTTTAAACGCCTTGCTGGTGAAAGGAAACAGGTTGTTGGTGGGCTGACGAGCCCAGACTTAGTAAGTCCCTGGTGTACACAACCAAGAGCCCCTGTCCCACCACTTGGATTCTTTGAACCATTTGGGATTCTGTAGGAACCAACAGGCTCCGCTTGGCGGTAAGCACGTAAGCACTGCTCAGTGTCAAGAAAAAAATCCCAATTCCCCAGTGTGGGATTTGATTGGAGCACTCTTTGGGTTTGGGTTTGGGTATTGTTTGCTTTTCTTGCCGGATACTGCTCTTCCGTTGTCTATTTTGTTTCTCTGTGCTTTCATGGGAGGGAGTCTGTTTCTGTTTGAGAGCTCTTGTCTAAAATGAAACTTTGGTTACAGTGTTTTGCTTGCCTGCTTATCTTTTGGAGACTTGATTTGATCTTTGAGAATTGAGTTTGAGAGTACTCATCTGTTTAAACATTGTCTTTGCTTTGGATACTGTTCTTGAATGGCTTGGTCTCTATCTTGAATTGTTTTGCCAAAGTTCTGGTAAATGGAATAAGATCTCTAATGTGCAAGCTTTTGATATGTTACATCATAAGGATTCTACTCAGAAAGGATTTAAATTGATGGTTTAAAGAGGGAAAAAGATCTCACTCCCCTTTCGGACAGTAAAACGTAGAAAGAAAAGGAAAAAATGGGTATTTTGAAACTTAAATGGCTCAAGCAAAGCCTGATACCTTCCCTGCCTCTTCCCTGGCCCTCCTAAAAGTTGTCAAGGACACTAGATAATGAAATAACTTACTTTTGAGCCCAATAAAGGAATGCAGGAATCGCCAAGAATAAAAATGTGAAAATATTTGCCGGGGGGTGGGGGGAACTGTTTCTGAAAGTTATGAAATACATTCATAAATTTCTCAATATATACAATATTAATTACCTTTAGTTGTCACTAAAACTGGGAAATTCTAAGTTGGGAAAAATACGGTTTTGGTAATAAAACGTGTAAATTACGGCAATATATTTTGAAGGAAACAGAATGGAAAGTGGGTTGGTTATTTCTAGGTGAGTTGTAAAGAGGCGCAAGCTAAAAGGGACTAGGTAAGTTGAAGTGGGTCTGTGCAAGCTGAAGAAGGGTTGTGTAGAGGAAAGAAGCAAAAAGAGAAGGAACTGAGGAAATGAAAAAATGAGAAAGGATAAAGGAAAGTGACAGAGGAAGGAAGGACATTGGAGAAGGAATACTCAAGAAGGGCCTGGCTGAGTAGCTCAGTTGGTTAGAGTATTGTCCTGTTACGCCAAGGTTGCAGGTTCAATCCCTGGTCATGGCACATACAAGATTTAAGCAATGAGTGCATAAATAAGTGGAACAACGAATCGATGTTTCTCATTCTCAAATCAATAAGAAGGGAAATAGAAGTGGGGAAAAAAGAAATAAAGGAAAAGAAAGGCACATAGAAAGATGGTAAAGCAAAGAGATGATTTTAATGGCAAATGAAAAAGCCCAAGACTCCTTTTGGTTTTTCCAAAATCAATTGTTATTTCCCAAAACAAACCTCAGGTAGAATTAGACAATGGGGAATGAATTAATTCATTTCTTGTTCTGATATGCTTTTATTTGTAATTCTGACTGTTATCTTAAGATGTTGTTGCCAAAAAAAAAAAAAAAAGGAAATTCCTTTGTCAATTGTATTGTAATCAGTTCTATAACTATGTCATTTTAAGTATTTTTGGGGAGGGGCGTTATTTAGAGAGAGTCATTGCTTTAATCTGATGCATTTGCAAAAATGTTACATCTTCAAAAAGGTCTCCAGGAAGGACTTTGACCAATTCTGAAATATAAGTTTCTGAGAATAAATTTTAGGATCATACCTTTGAAATAAATGGATTTGTGGGGCTCTGGGGAAGGACTGGCTTTATAGAGATACTGGCAAATAACCAGGGTAAACAGGAATTGATTGTGGGACTGGATGAACTGAGGATAATTATTGTTCTTGTGACTATATTAAAAATATTGCCGATTAAAAAAACTTGTTTTGTTTACCAAAACTTGTTTGGTAAATTTAAGCAACATTGAAGCATTTATATATTTCTCCCTATTTGATCCCTCTAGAATTTGGAATTTCTTAATGAGTATTATTATTTTTATGGCAATATGTTTATTTGTATGGATCCAATAGGAATCCGATTTTTTCCCGTTATTAACCAAGACTTTGACTAGAACGTCAACGAGTCTGAAAAAGACATGCCTAGACTCTGAATGTCAGCAAAAAAAGAAAAAGATTTATTTTGAGCTGATAAAAGCCACTTAGAGAACTGGCCTGAAACCTTGTTCATTTATGTGGTTCATGGAAGCCTTTCCAGGTTAGGAATGAAGGCTACTTTCCTGAGAGATGGCAAGGAAGAACCTCAAGACATTTTGGGGACCTTGAGAACTTGAGAAGCTCCCCCAAATCTGCAGGTGCTGTATGCAGAGTCTTACGGCATGTGTGTGGCTTGGCTTCACAGCCCTGAGAGGCTAATTAAAGCTCAATCTAAAAGTTCCCTGTAACAGTTCTGGCAAAATACAATCCATTGCTATTCTTCCTGTGTTACTGCAAGTAGTCAGTCCAAATTGAAACTGGACTTAATGCAGTAAATAAATTGTCTCAGTTTGGCTCTTTGATACGAATGAGGGTGCTGTTAGGAGAAAAATAGTGTTTCAATAAAATCTATAACACGCAATTATGAAAATTAGACTCTAGTTCAGTTAATTGTCTGTAAAATTGTATTTTTCACCCACGCACTAGACTGGATCCTGAATTCTTCTAGTTTTCTTAAATGTTTTGGCTAAAACCTTCTAACTTTCGTAGAAATGGAAGAAAAATTGACAATGGGGATTTGTAACAATGGAAAATTGTAACCCATCCCACCATGCTTTTGACATTGTTTCTGTGAGGGCTGACTCTGACTAATATGTAGCACGTAGATGAACAGCATGTTTGTATAAAAATCCTAGGAACTAATTTCAAAAGATACAGACTGTGGCCTTCAAGCAAACTAGTGCCAGATTTGCTGACCTTCGGCCATGAATCTAGGCTGATGCGGAGCCAGGATGACTAAACCAGGATGATGCACACTGGACCATCTCCCGCCTATCGGAATGGAATGTGCTCGTCTGCCCCTAGAGAATCTTACAACCCCCTCCTTTGATCTTTTTGTTCTGTTCCCCTCTCATTATAAAAACCTCTGCCTCCACTGAGAGATGGAGATGGGCTTTGAGACATGAGTCCCCCATCTTCTGTGTGGCCAGCACCTGAAAATGAGTCACTTTCCTTGACATGAGTGCCTGCCTCTCAAGTATTGGCTTTTTGGTGGCAGGCAGCCGGATCTGCGCTTGGGTACAACGACATGAACTTATCTAACTAATAAACTCAGGTAAAATAAAAGTATATTTAATGTTGATGATTTTTCAATACCATTCAAAAGTAAAAATATGCTGTATCTAGAACATACATATGTAAACGTTCAGATGAACATAAAGAGAGATCTCATAGCTTTCATTTTAAAACGCTGTGTCCCAGGTCCAATGCAACACTCGGAGAAAAACTGGATCTAAATTACATTTCTGATAGAGTAATACATTTAAGATTTTACTCAGATGACCAAAGCTTGGCATGCTGCTGAATTCTTTTAAAGCACTTTTAAAATTAATTTATAATCAATGAAAGAGTGCATTCCAAGAAGCCTGAGGTCCTCTCTTGTCAGGGTGCCCCTTAAGGTAAACTCGTTGACAAACACTAACAACAGGAAATGGAAATGGAGCGTGCACACTGTAATTGGAAAGCTCAGAAGGCAAAAAAGAGAGGCTTCAGAATGTCTGAATTTCAGGTGGCAGGTGTTCCCGGAGGAAGATGGTGCTGAGATGGGGCCTGAGCACAATGCATCTGCTCCCACAAGTCTGGAGAGGGAGAGGGAGAAGCCTCAGGTGCCGGTTTACTTTATGTTTGATCCTTTCAATGAGGGCAAACCGAAAACAGGAGAGGGCTTTGTCCCTTTTGGGGTGGCACCAGCAAAATCCAGGTGAGGGAGCCCTGGACAGGCTGTCGCTGCCATATGCTTCACCATGTACAGTGAAATCCCAGGTAGAGTGTGTAAAGTCCCCAGCACCCAGGGAACACCTCAAGGGGCTAGAGGGAGGGAGCAGTGCCCTCTTCGAAAGGGTCAGAAGGCTCTTACAGAAGAGTTGGCTGTAGTCACCAAGAAATGATGTAGTTCCTAAGAGTCATCATTTAAAGCAAATAATCATCAGTAAACAAAATATTTCACTTACACATTTCCCTCCCTCCAGAACATATAACACTTTCAGACTTAATTTGCCAGCCCTAAACCAAATTTAAAACTAGTTTCAAGTTCAAAACAAAATTCCCTGGCCGGGTTGAAACAGAGACTCAAGAAATAACTGATACAGTTCCAGTAATTAATTACCTAGTTTTCTCACTGTAAAATGAACGCAGACTTGCTCAGCTCTGCCTGGACAGTGGTGAGCACTGCTGGGACAGAACCTGGAAAGACACCAAGCCAGGGATCACTGAACTGCAGGTGGAAAGCTCCCTCAGCACTAAGTCCCTCACAGTCGCCTTTAAAAAAAAAAATCTCCAAGAGAATATTGGGGCTAGGCCACATTGTAAGAGAAAACTAATTTTTTATTTTTCACAAAGATGGTACCAAAGCAAAGAAGGAAGCCCCTGCCCCTCCTGAAGCCAAAGGCAAAGCAAAGGCTTTGAAGGCAAAGAAAGTGCTAAAAGGCATCCACAGCCACAAAAAAAAGATCCACACATCACCCTCCTCTCAGTGGCTCCAAAGGCAGCTAAGCATCCTCGGCAGAGGGCCCGCAGGAGAAACACGCTTGACTACTCTGCCATTGCTAAGTTCCCCTGCACAAGAAGATAGAAGACAACAGTACATCTCTGTTGTGGAGGTCAAGGCCAGCAAGCACCAGATCAGACAGGCTGTGAAGAAGCTCTATGATGTTGACGTGGCCAAGGTCAACACCTGATGAGGCCTGATGGAGTGAAGGCATATGTTTGGCTCCTGACTCCGATGCTTTGGACATTGCCAACAATTGGGATCATCTAAGCTGAGTCCAGCTGGCTAATTCTAAATATTAAAATGTTATACTGAAAAAAAAAGACAAGTAATTTTAATTTTTTTAGTATTGAAGGAGTAGAACACAAAGCACTGTCTTCAGTGGGATTGGAACCCAATTTTAGGGACTTTAACCCTGAACTTCTGTGATGGGACTTGAACCCAACCGTGGGACTTGAATTTGGGACGCTCTGGGTGGGATAGAGGGAAACAGTTGGTCTGCCCACAAGTACAGCTGTGGTGAGACTTGAACCCACTTTCAGGGACACAAGGACAAGACAGAAAAAAACAATGTGACAGGGAACAAAATCTGTCCAGGCAGGAGCGGGGAGCTCCGAGGGTTGGAGGTGGACTCACCAGCACTGATGCTGAATCAAAAGTTCAGGCAGCCACTTGCCAGGTGCAGTAAAACTGTCTCGTCTTCCCTCCTGCCATTCTGTTGCTGTAGGGACAAGGGGGTCACAGCCACAAAATATTACTGGTGTTGGGGTTCTTGGGTTCCCCAAGATAGAAACGAGAGGCAAGCCCAGAGAAGTTTCAACCAAGACTTTCTTAAGCTTATGCTCAAGGAAGAGGGAGGCAGCACAGAGGAAGGGAAGGTCTTCACTTTTATAAGCTGGGCTTTCTGAAAAAGGCTTGTAGTTTTCCATTTCAGGGTGGGGTTATTTCCTCTTCTTCTCAGTTGCTTGGCAACTGCCTCTGCACCTACACTGAGAGGGGAAAGGTGGTGGTTTTGCTCATTACCGTCACCCCAGAAGGTCCTCCAGCAGCCACCCCTTCCTTAACTGCGTATGCCCAACAGTGGTTTCAGCATCTCAGGCAACCTGGTCTCATCCCGACTTCCTGGCCGCCACTCCAGGGCCCAAGTCCCCAGACACTGTCAGCACTCCTGTCAGCGAGATGGCATGGTCTAACAGTGGGACAGCCGACTGATTCCTGTAGAAATAACCTCTGTCCCCAAAGGGGTTTTAGGCAAAAGCCAGTTTTGTCTCACAGTACAACCTGTTTCCAAAGAAATCAGGCCTGTGTGCCAAATTGAATCCTCGCAGACAAGCCAGAGAAACAAGCAAGCAAGCAAGGCCCATTTAACAAACAAACACAAAAAACTCTACACAGTCCCCAAATAAAGCCCAGAGAGGTTCAAAACACAAAGACAAACACACAGAAGCTCAGTTCCAGGGGAAAACTTGCCCTAAGCTTCCGAATCAAAGAGCAGGCAGTGATTCCAGCAGCTCTGTGTGGGTGCTAGTGCCTTGTTGCTCGCTGCCCTGAAGCTGCGGGGGTGGTTTTCCTCTGGAATCCTGGATGAGCCCCCACAATGTCAACCGAAAAATAATATCCACTGGTATTTGGTCACCAAAAAGAATTTATTTGGGAAAAAGAAAAGGGTTGCAACCCAGTGTATGCAGACCTGGCCAACCACGTGCACAGTCGTGCGGAGGGGTATTTATGGAGGGGAAAAGGAAGTTCAGGGAAGGGGAAGTCAGAACCAGAGAGCTTTATTATAAACAGTTTTACCTGTATGGTTCTCGTGATTACGAAGAGGAGAATTTGCATAAGCCCTAGGTTCCTTCCGTAGTCCCTCCCAACTGATTATGTTTTCTTAAAGTTGGTCTTTCAGTTAGTCTTTATCACTACCAACGAGGTGGTAAGTAACTTCTGTCCACTCTGGTGAAGGGCAACTTGAACAGTTCCCAGGCCTGTGTGGGCCTCGATGCTTGCCCAGTCTGCTGATTGCCCATGGTCCTTCTTGTCAACATAAGAACCACCCAAACCTGTGGAGAAGTTTTAGTTTATTTGAACCAAACTGACAGCAGTTTCTGGGAAGCAGAATCTCAACAGAGTGAGAAAATGCTCTGGAAAATGGCATTTTTGCAGCTTATTTTGTACATTGGAGTACAAGGAGGAGACGTAAAGAAGGGTACATGAAATCCACTGGTGGTAGGTCAGAGAGACTGGAGAGAGCAGGGAAGTCTTTGAAGAGTAAAGTGGAGAGGGACGTGGTTCTTTTACATTGGTGGGTACAGGATAGTTAATGGTTGACATTTGCGGTACAGAGATGGTGTGTGGGGAGACACCCGTGAGGGGTGCTTTGGCTCCCAGCTCTTCTGAGTGGGTGTGGGTGCCCCGAAGGAGACGAGGATTGTTCTGACCCTCGAGGGTTTATTCTTAGACACAAAAAGACAACAGATAGGCTTACTTAAGATAAAGATTGACTTCGTCAAGGAAGCTGTAGGCCTGGGATGTGACTACCTTCCATGACTCCCTTTCAGTTAGGAAGTTTTATGTTCAGGCCATTCTGTGTGGTTACTTTAGGTCTCTTGAGTTTGTAGGGCCTGCCATGCAGGCCCCCCTGAGCTTGTCAGGTTTGGTACATGGCCCCTTTTTCACCCACACTTCCCCGTCTGGGCCGGTCCCTCTCACGTGTGTTCAGACTGCCACTCCTCTCTGCCCCGCACTTGGCCTCTGGGAACTCCGATCTGTGTCTCTTCAACAGAGACCACAGGAATCCCTTTGGGTCCCCTTTCTGAGCTGCAGCCTAGTAATTGTCCTCAGTCAGTGCCCCAAGGCCAGCTCCAGGCTCACCTCCTTGGTATCCTGGGGAGGGAGCCCTTGTTCACCCACCAAGTAGTGGGTGAGCCCTTCACTAGGGACAGTGCCCTTTCCCTGGGGGAGGGAAACAGAGGGCCCTGTGTTTATCCTGCTCCTGGGAGCTCCCAGTCTCATGGGGTTGAGACCAGGGACCTAAAGAACTAAGAGCCCCGTGAGATGCCACCACCCTCATGTCAGCCCACCTCCAGAGAGGCTGTGATAGCAGCGGTGAATGCCATTGGTCCATATTTTGTCTGGCAGAGGTGAGGTCTTGCCACTTCATGGCCTCACGTTACGTTATTGTTGGCTTGGAGGAGGTGATTTTGATCGAATCAGCTTTGTGGGTGATGACTGTACTAACCACAGCTTGTCCTGTAATACAGCACTTACCTTGTACCAGGCTCCGCTCTCAGCACTGTCTACACATAGTAATTCATTTCATTGTCACAACAGCCCTAATATGTAGGGAGTGTGATTCTCCTTGTTCCCTGAGGAGCAATGTGAGATACAGATAAATTTGGTGACTTGCTAAAGGTCACCCAGCTACTCAGTGGAGGGGCTGGGGGTGGGAATAGGGGTGGAGGGAGCAGACTCAGGGTCAGCAGCCCAAAGTGTGGGTCACTGGGTCCCCCTGCTGGCCATTCCCTATGTGAGCATGAGGCTTGCAGTCAGCCAGCACAGGGTCAAGGCTGGAGGGTCCCTGAGAGGTCCCTTAGTGCAACTGCCTATTTCAAGAGAGGTAAGAGGAGGTTTGGAGAGGATGGGGAGTGGCTTCCCCAGGATCCTGCAGCTGCTCCATGGCTGGCCCTGGCCTGGAAGCCAGATGACCTGACTTTCAGCTCAGTTTTATATTCCTGTTAAAAATGACTCAGAAACCTCAGAAACAATCTGAGGCTGCAGGAAGACCTTGAGGGCAGATCTGATCTGTCAGCCTGTGTGAATTTACTGCTTGGGTTAAGACAAACAGGTTAGGTTTGGGGATGCATTAAACCGCAGAGTAAAGAGGAGATTGCTTGAGTTAATTTTTTTTTTTTGATGCCTACCAGTAGAGTTACTGTGAAAATTAAAGGAGAGATAATATCTGAACACATTAACCACTGGGTTCAGGCTTGGCTACACAGCAGTCTGACCCTTGCATCACCTTGGGGGGCAATAGCAAGGGAAGAGAAACACCCCGTTAATGGCATTTCTGGGAGGACCCAGAGTCTGTGGAGTGAGTCCCTTGCACAAGAACTGAAGCACACTGCCTCCTTCTCATGCCCTGCTCTCCTTTGTGCATGCCTTTTCTTTCTCTCTGCCCCACCCCGGCCTCACACGTCTGTGCATCTACACAGCTGCCTTGGCTACTCCCTGGGTCCCTCAGGAAGAGAGGACCACACACTAGAAAGCCTCCTCCCCAAACCCCACTTGGTTTTGTCCCCCAACACCTGCATGACTTTGACTTCCCACTGGGCTCTGATTCCATCAATGTGGACTTTTCCCCTCTATGTCCACTAGTGTCCCTACCACCCATGGCATGGTCTCCTCTGTCTGGGCAGCCCCTCCTGGATATGTGCAGCCTTGGGTTATCTGTGTCTCTGTCTCAGTTCCCTGTGATCTGAAACTGTCCTACGGAGAAGAAGGGCTGTTGTGTCTGTTTTTGGCGCTCCCCAGACCCGGTGAGCAGTGCTGCTTACCAGGCTCCAGACGTGCTCTCCTGAATGAGCGGTTAACATGGGTTCGAAGGTGGCCGCATAACGCCAATAGGATTTGCCCATCCTGCTCCAGAGTATATTTAATGTGGGTGGTGGGAAATATGACAGAGAGGTCAAGGAGAAAATAGAGGGGACTGAATATCAGTCATCCTGAAGAATTGCCCAGGTCTGTAAGTTCCTGAAGCCAGGTGTCCACTTTCCTTTGGGCAGGTGTTGTCAGACCAGCACTTGTAAAGATAACTGTTTCCCCAGGAGAAAGTGGACTAGATGTGTGAACTCAGAGTGCATTTAGGAAGGGTCCTGCTGATTCGGTTGAGTGGTTAGGTTACATCAGTCTGAAAGAGGAAAGTGAGGGAGAGGATCCTGGCCACACTGGCAGGTGGTTCCATGGGTGTTGTGGTCAAAGGAGGGAAAGGAATTCAAGGTGGAGTCTAGGCTGCCTCACCTGAGTGCAGGCAGAGTTCACTCATTAACACAATCGAAGAATAAATGGGAAGAAAAGGGCTTAAGATTTAGGAACAAATGTGATTTTGGAAACTGTTGATATTTGAGTGCCAGAATGAGGCAGGTTGGTAAGAAGCTAGGGAAAATTCCTTGACAGACGGATTGAGAGAAACAGATAAAATAGTTAGACAGCCAAGCAAGTAGCAGCCTACTAACAAACCACAAGACCCTCCCTAACCAAAGGCTCTTAGCAGCGGATGCTCACTCTCCTCCTTACCCAGGCAGCGAGCAGCTTAAATCACCTGGCTCTGGAGGGAGAGAACAGGGACCCACGTGGTGCCATTAGTGCCAGGCAAACCCAAGAACAGATACAGTCTGGGGAATAAAAAAAGAAAAACAATTAGAGCCAGACAGATCTAAGGTAGAGGGGAAGCTGAAAGGAAAATGACCCAAACCCCACTATTGGCTCATTTTGATGCATCATCACATTGAAAGACACGCCTGGAAAGCTGATGAATATTCTGATGGAGATCACCCCTAAAATTCCCACTTTCGGAAAAAGAGATAAAAACCCTCAAGATGAAGGTCCCGGTGTGTGCTCTCCCTCGAGCATGCCTTGCCTCCCTTTCCTCAGGCCCGAATTTCCAGTTTCTTTCTCCTAAGCTCCGAGGGCCCTCCTCTTGCCTGAGCAGCTCTGCTAGGCTCAGTCCTGTTCCTGTGATTTTGCTCCCTCTATGCTAAGCCCTTCTTTTATCTCACTGTCCCCAGCTTTAATAAGCATGCTCTCAGAATCACCTGGATTCGTGTCCTGAATTCTTTTCCTACAAAAGTCAAGAAGCCACCCACTCTGAGACATGCTGGGACAGACCGCTTCAGCACCGTTCCTTCCCAGTGACAAGTAGACCTGCTCTGCACAAAATGCTAAAGGGATGTTTTAGGATGAAGATTGTGGAAACATGGATCTTAAGAAAGAGGAAAGAGCATTGGAAATAGAAAAAATGTGGCCAAATGTTAAGGATTGCTATTTCCCTTTAATTTTGTGAAATTATACACTATCAGAAATTATACATTGTTTATCAGTCTTATAAACTATATCCATGTTAATCCAAGGACAACTATAGCAGCAAGAAGGGGGGCCACTGTTGAGTGGACTTAAGTTGTTGGAAGTCTCCAAAGTTTTATATTAATATCCCCTAATTGAAAACAGGGTTTTTTCATCACCTTGTCCTTCCCTTCCACCTCCACCCAACCCTCCCTTGCAATTACCACATTGCTGTGTGTCCATGAGTTCTTTTTTTGTCCTTTTTCACTCAATCCCTCCACCCCCCAGTCCTCCCCAGAGCTGTCAGCCTGCTCTCCATCTATGCGTCTGTCTCTGTTTTCCTTGTTCAGTTTGTTCGTTAGATTCCACACATGAGTGAAATCATATGGTATGTGTCTTTCTCTGACTGGCTTATTTCACTTAGCGTAATGTTCTCCAGGTCCATTCATGCTGTCCCCAAAGGGTAAAATCTTCTTCCTTTTTATGGCTGAGTAGTATTCCACTGTGTAAATGGACCACGGCTGTTTGATGCACTCATCTACTGATGGGCACTTTGCCTGCTTCCGAATCTTGGCTATTGTCAATAATGCTGCAGTGAACATAGGAGTGTTTATATTCTTTCGAATTAATGTTTCAGGATTCTTAAGCTCTATTCCCAGAAGTAGAATCGCTGGGTCATAAGGCAGTTCCATTTTTAATTTTTGAGGCCTCTCCATATTGCTTTCCACAGTGTCTGCACCAGTCTACAATCCCACCAACAGTGCACTAGGGTTCCCTTTTCTCCACAACCTCTCCAGCACTTGTCTGTTGATTTATTGATGATGGCCAGTCTGACAGGTGGGAGGTGATAGCTCATTGTGGTTTTAATTTGCATTTCTCTGATGATTTGTGATGTTGAGCATCTTTTCATATGTCTATTGGCCATCTGTATGTCCTCTTTGGAAAAGTGTCTATCCAGGTCTTTTTTATTCAGGTCCCATTTTTAATGGGATTGCTTTTTTTTTTTTTTTTTTGGTGCTGAGTTTTGTAAGTTCTTCATAAATTTTGGGTTTTAACCCCGTACAGGATGTATCATTGGTGAACATGTTCTCCCACTCAGTGGGTTGTCTTTTCGTTTTGTTGTGCACAGACGTTTTAGTTTGATGTAGTCCTTTTTGTTTACTGTTTCTTTGGTTTCCTTTGCCTTATTATTATACTATGAATTCAGCCATACTGCTCAGTCACGAAGAGGAGTAAGCACTGATGCACATGACGACATGAATTCATTTCCAGATGATTGCCCTGAGTGAAAGAAGCCAGGTGGAAAAGAGCGTCTACTCTCTGGTCACTACAACCACCTTGATTTAACTGTCATTCATAGAAAAGACTCACCGTCTACTATAGACTCATTCCATATTGGAACAGACCATCACCTCTTGGGACAATGTTGCAGATTAGGATTGCCTACGAGAGGGCACAATGGCCTGAGGGGATTTGGGTTACACGCGTGTATGAATTAATAAACTGGTACACTTAAGAAATGTGCATTTCACTGTGATGTTCATTGTACAAGTCTGTAAAGGTTACTGAGTGTGAAAAATTTCATAATAAAATGATGGGAAAAGAATCAATGAGAGACAGAGCTAGTAAACACAGGAGGGGATAGCACTGTAGGAGCAGACAAGGAGACCCTAACACAGAGAAGGCTCCACCTGGGAAAGGAAGGACCAAGGGACACGTGTGAGATCAGCTGTCATCAAATACTTGGCAGCCTTTTAGGCGGAAGAGGGGCTGCATTTTATCTTGTTTAGATACAGTCGGTTGAACTGAGCTCAGCAATGTTTTTATTCTGACTTTCTTTCTTAGTTTAACTTTTTATTTTTAAACACTTTCAAAATTACAGAAAAGTTGGAAAAACTATCCAAAAAATTTCCTGAGCCATCTGGAAACCGCACGCTAACTTGACAAAGAACATTCCGGAACACTTCAGTGTGTACTCTCCACAAACAGGAACTCTCCCCATAACACAATACAACCTCCAGAACAGAACAGTAACATCAACTGTTTACTGCTCATTCTGAAATTCCATTCAGATTTCTTCAGTTCTTCTGTCATTTATAGCTTGGAAACTGTGATGCAGATCACTGGACCATCACTTTTCTACGACTGTGGTATTTAGTGGGACATTGACAGGTTCATTAGGGACAGCTTGTAGGCCACCTTTACATATTTTTTAAATTGTGGTAAAATACACAGCACATGAAATTTACCATCTTAACTATTTTTTACCGCACAGTTAAGTGGGGTTAACTGCATTCACATTGTGGTGCAGCCTATCTTGAGGATACTTTCATTTTGCAACACAGGAAGCCTGTATCCATTAAACAACTTTCAATTCCCTCCTTTCAACCCAGCCCCTGGCAACTCCCATTCTACTTCCTGTCTATTAATTTGAATACTCTAGGAACCTCACTTAAGTGGAATCATAGAGTATTTGTCTTTTGGGTGATTGGCTTATTTCATTTAGCATAATTATGTCCTTGGGCTTCATCCATGTTGTAGCATGGGTCAGAATTTCCTTCCTTTTTAAGTAATCCATTGTATAAGTGTACCAGATTTTGTTTTATCTATTCACCCATCAATGCCTACTTCAGTCACTCGCACCTGTTGGCTGTTGGGAATAATGCTGCTATGAATGTGGGTGGCGCAGGTCTCTTTGAGTCCCTGCTTTCAGTTCTTTTGTTTCTGTGCCCAGAAGTGCAATTGCTGTGTCCTGTGATAATCCTATTTTTAATTTTTTTGAGAAACCACCCTAGTGTTTTCCATGGCAGCTGCATCCTTTTACATTCCTGTCAACAGTGCACAAGTTTTCTAATTTCCACATCCTCGCCAACACTTAAATATTTCTTTCTTTCCTTTTTTCTTTTTTATAGTAGCCACCCTAATACATGTGAAATGGCATTTCGTTGTGGTTTTAATTACATTGCAGGTCTTTGTAGACGCTGTTATTTGTTTCCAATGCATTATCATTGAGATCTGAGAATATACACGATATAATTTTGCTTCTTTTAAGTTTACTTGGACTCGTGAAGTACCGTGTTCACCAGAAAAAGGCTGTGTCTTCTGTAGATGCTGTGCATCTGCTCTTCGAATGTCGACAAAGGTGGTCGACAGTGTTCCAGTCTCTTAGGACTTGACTGTTTTCATCAGGTCATTTCATTAGTTGTTGAGAAAAGGGGGTAATTCATTTGAATGCTTTCAGTTTTTGCTTCATGTGTTTTGAAGCTTTATCATTGGGCACATACACATTTATGATTATTATGACTCTGATGAATTAACCCTTTTAACAAAACGAAAGGTCCCTCTTTATCTGTGGTAACACTATTTGTCTTATATCAACTCCATCTGATACTATCATAGCCACAGCAGTTTTCTTAGACTTGCTAATTTGTCTGGTATATCTTTTTTCCACGTCTTTGCATTCAGTATATCTGTGTCTTGTGTTAAATGGCACCTCTAATAGGCAGTGTGTAACTGGGTCTTGTTTTTCATCCATACTAACCATTTCTGCCATTGAATTGTTCAGGGGGGTTCCTGATATGGCTGAAATGGTTCTTACAGTTTTATGATTGATTTTGTTTGCACAGGTGGAATTAATGTATTTTGTTTTAGTGTAAGAGAAAAGAATACTGGCAACTCTTTCGAGCATAAGCTACTTGCCAGTCCCCAGGCTAAGGGACAGATGTGAAACGGAAGAATGAGAGTACAGAGCTGGAGGAAAGGCCCCAGTTCTTTGGCAGCTGGGGTGAAGAGAATGTGAGAGCAATCCTGGGAGGGAGGAGAGCTGGGAAGCCACTCATGCCTGTTCCTGCTTCGTCCCCACAGGTCTCAGCTGCCTTCCCCTTAACCCCACTGCCAGACAGGATGCCAGATGGAATGCCTTGCAGAAGTGTCAGCCAGGTACATCCGAAAACTGACCTCCAACCCTTACCCCACTTGTTTCCAGGTCCTCCCAGCCCTCTGATTTCTGAAGTTTCTGGTTCTTCATCCACAGGTATTTATTAGATGCCTTCTGTGTGCCAGGCACTGTACTAGGGGAGGGTGCCAGGCCCCGCCTTCCTGGAGCTCTCCTGAGATGGTATCCAGACAGACAGATGCATGGGAGAGACAGATGAGATAGGAACCATGAGGATGACTGGGTGATGTGTGGGACGGAGTCTGGGCTAGGGAGGCATCCCAGGGATGGTGAGTCTGATGCAGAGAGCCAGGTGGAGGGGTCTGAGAGGGTCCCCAGGAACTGTAGCCCCAGGGGGCAGGGGTTGAGCTTGTTCAAGCAAAGTGAGGGGCAGCTGGGGTGAGTACAGGGGAAAGAGGTCACCAGGGCAGGTGGGAGCAGACCAGAGCGGGCAGAGGTGTCATTTTTTGATGAGATGTTCAAGAAACTCAACTCTCTCAATGTTTGATATTGATTACATGTTGAAATCATACTACTATGTTGGATATTTTAGGCTAAAAATACATAGTTAAAGTTAATTTGGACCTCTTTCTTTTTACTTTTTTGAAGTGGCAACTGTGTATTTGAATTTTATGTGTGGCTTATAATACGTTTCTGTTGGCGGTGCTGGTCTGAGGTGTGTGGTGGGTGCAGAAGTGGAGAAAAGACTAAGGCCACGTCAAGTGGATTTCCTTGTTTGGTTGGATTCCACTGATGGCCAAAAGAGGTGTCCCTTAGCCACCACTACCAGCCTCTGGAAGTCCCACGGGGATTCACTGAGCAGCTTTCTCTCCGTCCACAGGGTTCTATCTGTCAGAGCACAGTGGTGCTTGTATGGCTTGCACAGATGGGAAGGATTTCACCAATCGTTCGAACACCCTCTCATCTTGCCAGCCCTGTTCTGAATGCTTCCCAGGTAGAGAACATGTGGGCCGCATGCTGTAGGGAGGGTGCTGGGCAATGAGATGGAAATTGTATCGAAGGGGGAGTCAGGAGCCTGATTTTCAGCCCAGCTTGGTCTTCATCATACCCTTTTTTCATTTTTAATCCTCACCCAAGGACATGCTTATTGATTTTAGAGAGAGGGGAAGGGAAAGGGAGAGAGAGGGAGAGACACATCGATTGGTTGCTTCTTGTACACACCCTGACTGGGGACTGAACCTGCAACCTGGGTGTATGTCCTGACCAGGAATTGAACCCATGACCTTTCGGTTTACGGGACGACATTCCAGCCAACTGAGCCACACTGGCCAGGGCTTCATCCTACCTTTTTTTGTGATATGACTTAGGTCAACAAAATAAAAATGTAAACAGACATTATTTGTATAATGCATGCCATACAGTAGGCACATCTTTTAAACCGTCAGATGGAAGTAGTGGGACAATAATCTACCCCTTGATGGGGGGACTCTACAGTTACAGCATAAAGGGTGTGGCGGAGTGAAAAAGTGCTGGTTTGGAGCTGGGACCTGGGTCTTGTCCTGGGTCAGGCCCCTCTTAGCCTGTGCTTGGCGATTCTGGGCGGTGCTCCACCTCCCTCAGCCTTCACGGCCTAAGGTGCCCACAGGGTTAGGTTTGCGGAAGTTACCTAAGGGTTCCTCTCCATCCAGGGTCTCTCAGATTATACCACATCCTTCTTAATCATCCTGTAAGCTAAGAGATATTTCCTCCCGATCCTGTCGTAATAACAAGCCCTGGCCTTTTTTACACACCCCTGGCCATTGGGGACAGGTGCCTCACGCGTGTTGCTGCAGAAACTGAGTGAAGCTGGGTGGGCGGGGGCCTGGGTGGTGAAAAGGGTGAGGGACATGTCAAGGAATGGAATCCCCACAGTGGCATCCTTTGTCTTCAGATAAGGAAATGACAGCTCCGTGCACCAGGACCACGAACACCCAGTGTCGCTGCAAACCCGGCACGTTCCAGGATGACAATTCTCCTGAGTTCTGCCAGAAGTGCAGCCCTGAGTAAGGCACTCACTCACCTTGTCAGCACGGTTTCCCTTTGGCCTGGCCCACCTTCCCATTGGGAGCAGTAGGCTACTAATTAGGGCCCATGGTCCTTTCAGTGGCCCATGCCAGGTCTTAGTTCCTTTTGATATCAGAAGGAAAGAATTGAGTAGAATACAGTTGTGCTTATAATCATCTTTATAACAGTTCAACCCTAAAATATTCTTTTTAATATTTTTTGTGTGGACTTGGCCCATGAACACGTAAGTGCACACAGCCAAGTCATAACAAGACCGAGCCTGTAGCTTCCCAGAGACCCGGAGCCAACTCAGCCTGCCTTCCCCCAGGGCCCTGTTCTCTAGATGAGGCAGTCTTTTCCTGGTTATTGGAGACCAGTAACAATTTGCTTTTCTGTGACTTCCAGTGGCTGTGATTGGTAGGGACCAGACAAGAGATTCCTCGTATGAAAGGTTGACTAGAGGATGAGGCTCAGCTTGTGGCCAAAGGACTTCTGACCCTTGACTTGCAGTGAGGTGCTACCTCACTCGGGCTCCCCTTGCAGCCCAGGGAGCTCAGTGCAGGCCTTACGGAGAAGGGCCAGCTCCCGAGGCTGCCGCTCCAAACACTCAGCAGGAGCCCTAGGGGCAGAAGGGCAATGCTCAGCTCCTTCCCGAACCCAGCAAGGGGGTAGGGGACCCATTGTGCAGATCACAGAAGCCCCTTTTTCTGCTCTCTGATCAGGGGACACTGGCTGGAGGGCTGCTTCCTCTTTCTCTTTCCCTTACCTCGCAGAACCCCTTGACATCCTCCCTGTGTCTGAACCTAGGTGCCCTGCTGGCAAGGTCGAGGCCAGGCCCTGTACCCCCTGGAACGACCGCAAGTGTGTGGACCAAGAATCAGGTACCCAGGCCAGTGGGAAGACCCTGGTTCCTGGAGTGCCCGCTAGCCTGGAGCCACCTGTTACTCTCTCTCCCTCCTCAGGCAGCTCACAGCTGGGAATCATTATACCCCTGGTCATTGCTGGGGTTGTAGTGCTGCTGCTGCTATTTGCATACCTGTATCGTCATTGTCATTGCTGGAGTACCGTCCTTCAAGGTGAGGTTGGCGGGGGTGGTGGGCACGTGCTGTGCTCTCTGCTGCCTCTCCCACTTCCTGCTTTGATTCTCCAAACAGCAAGGCCCTCCCCTCCGTCTCCCACATCTGCTGGGTCTGTCTGGCCAGGCTCTGCTCATGTTCTGTGGGCCCACCCGCCATCTCCCACCTAACCTGCACCTCTGCAGGGCCTGGATTGTATTAGTCCCCCTCTCTTCGGACTGACAGTCACCTCCTCTCCTGGCCAAGCCTTGGAGGCAAGCCCCCAGCCAAGGCAGAGAGGTGGTCAGTGCGACAGTTGGGTGACATAGTCAGGAGGAGAGAGTCAGGGTTTTTTACAGCTTTGGTCAGAGCAGAATCCAACAGAGATTTGATATATGTGTGTATGTGGGTTTTTTTTAAACTCCTTTCCCTCTTTTCTTCCCCTCCCTGAGGGTGCTCCAGAGTTGGATTGCCCTTCCCTGTCACCAGACCCAAGTCACCTTGTTCAGTGTCTGCGCCCCAGCCCATATGCTGTCCCCTGCACTGTCCCTGTAGGGAGATCCTGCAGAGATGCCCCCCCTCCACCCCGCTAATGCAGTGTCTCTTCTCTTCTAGATTGTGGGGTAGACTCCAATTGGATGAACAGAGTGAGTTGGTTTCTCTAGGACCTGGGGGCATCAGACCCTCAGAAACTGCTTCCTGCCCAAAATAAGGCCCTGGGTGGGCATGGTCTCAACTTGTCCTGTGCTGCTGTCCCTGGCTCTCTAAAGTGGCCTGGGGTCCTGGGCCAACCCAGAGGACAGCTGGCCTCTTGGGAGCAGCCCACAGGCTGGGTAGACCCATCCTTACTGCTGCTTGTGACACCACACCCACAGCCCTGCACTTAGGTGTGGTGGTGTCAGGCAGGTATATCGCACCCCTTAGCACAGCACCAGTGTCCTGGGACCTACAGCAAGGACCTGGTGGTGCCGAGCCTTGGGAGGGGGGTGGGGCGGCAGAACCTCCTGTGTCCCCTGAGACCTCCTAGGGAGCCTGAGCCACACTCCTCTTTGCCTTCCCCAGGTCTTTAACAGGTACTCATGTGCTCCAGGAGGGCGTGAGGCTATGGACAATGTCCACAACACCATCCTGAGTGACGGAAACCCACCTTCCACATCGACCTCTGAGGAGGAACTGGAACACCAGGAGCACGCGGAGCTGCCAGGTGTCACAGAACAGTCCCCAGGAGAATCAGAGTGTCTGCTGGTGAGTGGTGATGGCCTTTCTGCTCACCCAGGACTGTCTTAGAAACGCGGAAAGGTCAATGCTGGTTAGGTCTGCCATCCCCTGGGGAAGGTGTACGGAGGGAGATCGGGACCTGAGGGGAAGCGACAGGCAGCCTGCCACCCTGATGTGTGGCCTGTCGGCTCTGTGGAAGGTCTGCACCTTCTCATCTTTCCCTTCATCACTGCACCTCCAGAGTCTGGAACAGGCAGGCAGAGCAGGCGCTCCCTTCTGTGTGGGGTGATTGGATGAAGGCTGCAGAGTGTCCACTATGTAATCGTAACATAATTCAGTGAGCCATTCCCCATAGCAATAGGAGTGCCAGAGTTATTACAAAATTATTATTACATTGAACCTATGTGGAAAAAGAGTTTAGCCTATAAATATCTAAGCACATTTGGACGGTGGCTTTTAGAAGTAGCATTTCTGGGCACAGGTGTGGAAGTGGTTTTTAGCCTTATACACACACCTGTGCACGGTTTTGGTGCACAATTGGTTCATCCATTTAATGTGACACTGAGGGGTAAGCATTTAATTTCCTATTCTTCATAAGCTTGGAAAGTCATTCCCCTTAACATTAGGTGAAATTCCCTAATTTGTAAGAGTTGTTTTATTTGTGATGATTGTTACCATATAGCAGTATTATCTAAAGGGATTGATTTTGTGACATGATTTGACTTGAGTCTCTGAATTGCTATGTCTCTTTCCTCCAATCCCATTTCACACCCGACTCTCATTTCCCTCTGCTCCTGGCCCCTCCTGTATCAGATGTGAAATGTCCACAAAGACCTGGACCTCTTTCTGCCTAGTGTCCTTTCCTATTTCTCTCTTGCTTCTGTAGTATGTTCTTTTTAAATAAAGAGAAAGAATGAAAGGAAACAAACCAACCAAAAGGCCAATAATCCCTGGATCCTGTGGAATCACTTCTCACATTTTTTAAGGTAGTAAGTACCTACCCACAGTGAGAAAAAGCACATGGCACAGCAAGGTTCTCGGGGACTGTTTCACTTCAGGTCACTCGGAGAGGCGATTGTTTGTGACTGCTGAAATCTTCGTGCGTGTACCATCTACGTACAATACTCCACCGAAGGGATCTTTTTAATACGTTTTAGTATCTGAAAGTGCACATCCCTCTTCCTTACCTTGCCAAAATTTAATCAAAGAAGATAGCATTTCAGGTCAGGGGTTTTTTATGACTTAATGAAGATTTGTGTTTTTCTTTAGATAAATAATTCTTATTTCTGGTTAAAGCTGTTTCTTTGCATTTTATGTTTTTGTTATCCTCACTGTTGGATCCTGCTGCAATTCCATTTTCTAACTTATTGCTTCTACTATGTTTATTAGCATTCACCAAGACATGCATTTACTTCCAAGTGTCGTAGTTTACACTTTAGGGTGTTTTAAATATATGATCATATCTAAGATAATGATGATTGTCTCTGCCCCCTCCCCCCAGCCCTGCTTCTTTTTCCGTTCGAGTTTGGCTTCACAGTCCGGAACTCAATGTCCAAAGGTGCTTAGAGAAGGCACGTGTTTTGATCCTGATTTGATTTCATTGGGAAGCCTTCACCATTTCACCCAAGGGAATGGTGTTGACTCTTGTTTTCATACAGAAAAATATTATCATTATGGATGCAGAAATCATGTTTAATTTTCCAGAATCATTTTTCAGCCTCCATGGGGACAGGCTAATGCTTCTACTTCCTAATTTAGATTATTGATAACATACATTATTACTGATCAAAGCCCCTTCTGATTTGTCGGAGAAACCCTTCCTTATTAGACTTTGTGGAGTGTGCTCATGTGCATTCTTCATTGGAGTCACAAGAACGCCTGGGAGGGAGTGACTGTCTCCCGATGGGGTGGTGGGAATGGACTAGAAGGGGCAGGAGGGAGCTGGGTGGGGTGGTGGGAATGTCCTACGTCTTGATTGGGCTGTGGTTACTCAGGTGTATGCAGTGGTCACAGCTGGAGCAGACACTTCAGGGGGGAGCATCGTCTCAGGGAATATCGGCCTCTGTAAGCACACGGGCACACAGCTCGAGAGGGACACGAGGTGAATGGTTCCTCTTCATGTTCATAGAGACCCCGGAAGAGAAGTGGCTGCCCCAAGTCACACAGCTGGCTGGTTGTCAGGCTCACATCTGGAGTCCAGGAGTCCTGACCCAGACCAAGAGCATCCTCCACTCTATTTTATAGAGACCAGCCGGAGCTGAGGGTTCTCAGAGGAAAAGGGAGCTGCTGGTTCCAGCAAATGGCGCAGACCCTGTAGAAAGTGAGTGTTTTGTTGGGGGCAGTGGAGCAGTGTCCTGACTGCTGTCCCCACAGCTGTTAGGGCAGTGCAGAGCCGGGGATGCTGGAAACAGGGGGCCTATGCTGACTGTCACTGGACCATCAGGACCCTCAGTCCCCTCCCCTACTGCTTCTTTCCCTCCCCACCCCGCCCCGACTGCACCATCCCATTGTGTCACAACCCCTCTTCCTTCCCTCCACCACCTTCCCTCTCCCCTCATTGTCCAGGGCCCAGTTCACCACATGGAGGGCACCTAGGGACTGTGCCATCCAGCAGGGCACCCACTGACCCATGGAGACTGCCGAGTGCCTCACCTGTGTGGATAGGTCAAGTTCGAAGACCTGCAATTATAAGCTACAAATCACATTTTATATATTAGTACCCAAAGGAATATAAAATATCCCACTGATATTTTATTGATTGTGTATAAATATAATATTTTGTATGTGTAGAGTTTGTACCAGATATTATTAAAATTAATATCACCTGTTCCTTTTTATTTTCTTTAGCTAAGCTGTTAGAAAAATATAAGTCAATATATGCCCGTGGGTCAGTGGTGTGCAGTACCTTCCACACGTCTTGTTTATTCCTCAGCACAGTCCCGTGAGATGGCGGGGGGCAGAGGAGGGGGCATTGCTCTGTCTTGTGGGTTAAATTCTTGCCCAGAGTCAGTCTGTCCCCATCTCTCTCTGCCACAGTTTGGTGAGTGGGGCCCAGCTGGGTGTGAAGCCAGAGATCTTCCCGCCTTGAGGCCCTCGCTCTGAGCCACAGGTGTAGATGGAGCAGCCCTCGGACCTTATTCTCCAAATAAGTGCAGGTTCCCTCCTTTGAGGACCTGTTGCTCCATAGCCTGTCCCACCCTGTGTCTCCTACCACATACTGCTCTGTCTATGTGACGCCCACCTGCCCTCCCAGGTGGACTTGCAGTGCCATGGGCTTAGGTGAGGCCTAGTCCGCTTAGCCTGAGTCTCTGCTGAGGGGACGCCAGTAAGGGACAAAGAGCAGCAGGTCACCAGCAGGGGGTGCTCTGGCCTAGACCTGCCCTTTCTGCAGGGTGTCCCACCTCACCAGACTGTCTCTGTGGCTTTCCTCCACCTAGGCCTGAAGCCGTTCTTCGATTACTTCATCGAGACCGTGCCCTTTAATTGCTGGAAACGTCTCATGAGGCAGGTGGGCCTCACCAGCAATGAGATCCAGGTGGCCGAAGCACAAGCATTGCACCCTCCGGAACAGGTGTATGAAATGCTGATAACGTGGGTCAACAAGGTGGGGAGGGCCATCTCTGTCAACACCCTGCTGGATGCCTTGGAAAGGCTGGGGCATAGAAACACAAAGGAAAAGATTCAGGACCATCTGCTGGCATCCAGGAATTACATCTGTGTAGAAGATGCTGCTGTTTCCTGAGGGAAAAGAATCTCTTTAGGAGACCAGAGCTTTCTTAGTTTACCTTTTCTCCTGCAAAGGGAGGCAGAACTGGACACTAGCCTGGAAGAAGCAGGCAGTCCCCTTGACCAGTACTTGAAGAAGTCGTATTGTCCAGAAGCCCACAGGTCTTGAAGTGTTCCAGGGCTTTTTCAATGTACTTAGAGTAATTTTTATGCAATGTTCATTGGTTACTAATACTGTTATGTGTTCACATGTGTACTGACAGTTGTTTTAATTGTTTTTCCTTCTCATAAACTTGCACTTTTTACTTTGTTATTTACTGTATTGTAAGATTCATCCATGTTGCTATATGTCCATTTATTTATGTCTGTGATTTGCATTTTTATTATTTTTACGGGGTGGGCTAAAAGTAGGTTTACAGTTGTGATACATGAAACACAGAATTTATTCCGTATTATTAATTTATTTTTAAGATCACTTTATTGTATTCAGCCCATGGCAGCTCGTGTGTACCTGCACACGTGATTCTAGTCTGTCTGGCTCCAGTCCACCTAGACAACCAGTGTTTTCTTTATATTTCTTTTTTTAATTTAATCTTTATTGTATTTTTCCCATTACCATTTAGTCCCCTTATACCCCTCCCCCCAGCAATCACCACACTGTTGTCCATGTCCATGAGTCCTTTTTCCTTTTTGCTCAGTCCTTCCACCCCTGACTGCCCCCTACTAGCTACCATCCTGCTCTCCATCTATGAGTCTGTCCCCATTTTCCTTGTTAATTCAGTTTGTTTATTAGATCCTACATATGAGGAAATCATACGTTATTTGTCTTTCTCTGACTGGCTTATTTTACTGGTGATTGTAAATATACTGCAGTGTATATGTTTATGTGCTTATGTTCTTTTGAATTAGTGTTTTGGGTTCCTTTGGTCAGATTCCCAGACATGGGATCACTGGGTCAAAAGGCAGATTGATTTTTAATTTTTTGAAGTATACTGCTTGCCACAGTGGCTGCACCAGTGTGCATTTCCACCAACAGTGCAAAACGGTTCCCCTTTCTCCACATCCCCTTTCTCCACATGTTGTTTGTTGATTTATTGATGATAGCCATTCTGACAGGTGTGAGCTGATATCTCATTGTGGTTTTAGTTTGTATTTCTCTGATGATTGGTGACATTGAGCATCTTTTCATATGTCTATTGGCCATCTGTGTGTCCCCTTTGAGAAGTATCTATTCAGGTCCTTTGCCCATTCTTTAATTGGATTGTTCGTTTTTTCAGTGTTGAGTTTTGTAAGTTCTTTATAAATTTTGCATATTAACCCATTGTCAGCTATATTGGTTAGTATGTTCTCCCATTCCGGGTTGCCTTTTTATTTTCTTGATGATTTCCTTTGCTGTGCAAAGAACTTTTTAGTTTGATGTAGTGCCATTTGTTTGTTTGTTTATTTTGTTTCCCTTGCCTGGGAAGGTATAGCCAATAAAATACTGCTACAAGCAATGTCCGAGATTTTGCCACCTATGTTTTCTTCTACGATTTTTATGGTCTCAGGTCTAACAGTTTAAGTCTTTGATCCATTTTGAATTTATTCTTGTGTGTGGTATAAGAAGGTGGTCTAGTTTCACTTTTCTGCACGTACCTGTACAACTTCCCTCAAACCATTTATTGAATAAACTGTCTTTAGCCCATTCTATGTTCTTGGTTCCTCTGTTGAAGATTAATTGACTATAGACGTATGGGTTTATTTCTAGGCTGTCTTATTTTGTTCCCTTGATCTATGTGTCTGTTTTTATGCCAGTACCAGGCTGTTTTGATTACTATTTCCTTGTAGTATAGTTTGATATTAGGTAGTGTGATTCCTCCAACTTTGTTCTTCTTTTTCAAGGTCAGTGTTGCTATGCGGGGCCTTTTGTGGTTCCATATAAATTTCAAAATATTTGTTCTAGTTCTGTGAAATACATCGTTGGAATCTTGATAGGAATTGCATTGAGTCTATAGGTTGCTTTGGGCAGTATGGACATTTTAATGATGTTAATTCTTCCTATCCATGAACATGGTCTGTGCTTCTACTTACTTGTGTCTTCTATCTCTTTCTTCAGTGTCTTATACTTATCCAGGTACAAGTCTTTTACATCGTTGGTTAGGTTTATTCCTAGGTATTTTATTCCTTTTGTAGCAATTGTAAATGGGATTGTTTTCTTAATTTCCCTTTTTGTTAGTTATTGGTTTATAAAAGTGCAACTGATTTCTGGGTATTAATTTTGTATCCTCTTTTCTGAATTCATTTATCAGTTCTAGTAGTTTCTTGGTGGAATCTTTGGGATTCTCTATGTACAGTGTCATGTCATCTACAAATAAAGACAGTTTTACTTCTTCCTTTCCAATTTGGATGCCTCTGATTTCTTATCTGATTGCTGTGGCTAGGACTTCTAGAACTGTGTTGAATAAGAGAAAGTGGACATCCTTATCTTGTTCCTGATCTTAAGGGGAATGCTTGTAGTTTTTGCTCATGGAGTATGATGCTGGCAGTGGGTTTGCCATATTTGGCCTTTATTATGTTTAGGTATGTTCCCTCTAATCCCACTTTGCTGAGAATTTTTATCATAAATGGGTGTTGGATTTAATCAAATGCTTTTTCTGCATCTCCTGGTATGATCATGTGGTTTTTATCCTTCATTTTGTTTATGTGGTGAATCACATTTACTGATTTGCAAATGTTGTACCAACCTTGCATTCCTGGAATAAATCCCACTTGATAATGGTGTATGACCTTTTTGATAAATTGCTGTATTAGGTTTGCTAATATTTTGTTGAAGATTTTAGCATCTTTGTTCATCAAAAAGGTCATCATAGGGTTATTGGCCGATAATTTTCTTTCTTTGTAGTGTTTTTATCTGGTTTTGGAATTAGGATAATGGTGACTTTGGAGTCCAGGGTAAGTGACTACAAAGGAACTTTTGTGTGTTGGCCCTTTAAGAGGCTCTCTGAGTCTCCAGTTGTCTCTCCCTGGCAGACAGAAACCCTGTGCTTTTCACAGCTGGATGATATCTGGATTTCTTTCTGGCACTGGTGCTACAGGCTGGGGAGCCCAGCTTGGTGTTTAGACCCCACACACTTCTCAGGGGGAATCCCCCAACTGCTGAAATGTCCGTTCCAGAAGGAGTATCCCTTCCAGCTGCTGCCATGGGAGCCAAGCTAGCTCTCTTGTGCCGCCTCTGCATTCCCTACCGCTCTCATTGTGGTGAAGTAGTTTCTTCTGTCTGTCCGTGGTTATAAGGCTTCTCTCCAGCTAGTGTTGAGTTGGTTACAAGAATGATTTCTCTACAATTTAATTGTAATTCCAGAATGGTCCTGGGAGGAGGTCCGTGTAGCTTCCACTGAACAACTCTGCTGTCTTGGATCTCCTCCTAGTGTTTTCATTTACTGTTCCTCCAGTCCCTGTCTGAACGCATGGCCTGTAGCCCATGTGTAACTCATGTCCCCCGCTACTGTGAGTTACTAAGGTTGTCATTCAGCTATTAAAGGACACCTTGTATTCTGGGTTTTGACCATTGTTAATAAAGTGGTTATATGTTTTTACATATTTTAAATCCATAATGGTTTTTTATGTAGATGTGTTTTTCCCACCAGTTGGGTATAATTGCTGCATCATATGGTAACACTTTGCTTAACTTCACAAGAATCTGGTAAGATGTCTTCTTAAGAGGGTGTTCCATTTGTATTCCCATCAGCAATGAATAAGATTTTCTGTTGTTTCATATCCTCACTAGCAATTGGTATTGTTAGTTTTTGGTATTTAGCCATCTTTTTTTTTTAAGATTTTATTTATTATTATATAGAGAGGGGAAGGGAAGGAGAAAAAGAGGGAGTGAAACATCAGTCGGGTTGCTTCTTGTCTGTGCGTCTGTGCCCCAACCGGGGCCTGAATCCAAAACAAAGATTTTCCCTAATGTATGTATGATTCATAAAGTTTTCCAGTAATTGCTCAGTATTGTGCATTTTATACGTGCTTATTTACATGTTTCTTATTAGGGTGTCTACTCATATTGCCGTATTTATTTTAATTTGGGGAGTGTGTTTTTTTATTGTGGAGTTTTACCAGTTCTTTGAATATTTTGCATGTAAACCTTTCTTTGGATCGTCAAACTCTAAGTTTCCCACTATGATTTTTATAGTTTTGCATTTTATATTTAAGGCCATGAATGATTTTGAGTGAATTTATGTCTAAGGTATAAAGTTTGTGTCTTTGTTAATGTATTTCCTTGAGGTCATCATTTGTTGGTCCTGACTAGATTAAAAGACTATCTTTTCTCTGTGGAAGTTCCTTTATTCCTTTGACCAAGGTCAAGTTGTCTCTATTTGCATGGGTCTATTTGTGAACTCTATTCTGTTCCATTTGTCTGTATGCCTGTTCATTTTTAAATATCATGCTTTCTGGATTGTAGCCTTATAATAAATTGGAAAGTGTGAGTTCATCAACTTGTTGTTAATCAGAACTGTGTAGATTACTCATTGTTTACAAATAGTTTGTTGATATCTACAAAATAACTTGCTGAGATTTTTAGTGGGATTGTACTGGATCTTTAAATCAGTTTAGGGAGAATTGACATCATAATACTATTGTGACTTTTGACCATGAACAAGGAATATATCTCAATTTATTTTTCTTTCAAGAGTGTTTTATATTTTTTCTTTGTTAGAAAGTTTAATTCATATGGTAGTTCTTTTATTTTTTGGTGAACCTCTACGCTGTTTTCCAGTTGCTGCACCAATTTCCATTCTCCCAGCAGTGCTCAAGAGTCTCTTTTCTTTACATTCTGACACTTGTTATTTATTGTCTGATTGACGATAGCCATTTTAACAGGGGTGAGGCGACATCTCATTGTGGGTTTGATGGGCATTTTCCTTATGTTGAGTGATTTTGAGCATCATTGCATATACCTGTTGGCCATCCATATGTCTTGGAAAAACTGTCTTCGGAACTGGCCATTTTTTAACTGGATTGTTTTTTTTTATTTTTTGGTTTTTGCTATTGAGGTCTTTGTATTTTTCAGTGTTAGCTCCTTACCAAATATATATCATTTGCAACTATTTTCCCCCCTTGAGTAGTTTTTGTGTTTCTTTTGTTGTTGTTTTTTCTGTGCAGAAGTTTGTTAGTTTGATGCAGTCCCGCTGGCTCCCTGGTTTGGTTTTGCTTTTTGTTCCTTTCGCTTTTGGTGGCAGTTTCAGAGAATCATCAGCCAGACCCTGCAAGCAGCTTTACTGCCTGTGTTCGTCTAGGAATCTCCGGTTGTGACGTTCAAGTCTTTCATCCGTTTGGAGTTAATTTTTGTGGAAAGTGGAAGATGGTGGTCCAGTTCCATTCTTTTGCATGTGGCTGTCAGTTTTCCATTAATTAAAGAGACCTTCCTTTCCCCGTTGTATATTCTCGACTCCTTTGTTGTAGTTTAACTGACCGTCGCGTGTGGCCTTTATAAATATATTATTACATTCAGTTTGCTAATACTTTATTGAGGGTTTGTGCATATATGTTTATCAGAGATGTCGGTCTGTAATGTTGGGCTGTCACTTGCCGTTGTCTGTGAATCTGAGGCCCAGAACTGCCTTTTTGGAGGATAGACTCCCTATGTGAGGAGCTTAGTGCCTCTGGCAGCGTCTGACTTCTGCATGAAATACAGATATTCTTAAGTACTGTGAGAATTGGGCCTAGAATGGCTGATGCTTTAGAGTTTTGTTCTTGTATCGTTTTCTCTTTTTAAAATACTTTGTAACCACTCTAGCCCTCCTTCCACCAAACCTTCCTTAGTACTGACTCTAGTCACATCAGGGTCGTATGATGGACGTGGCAGTTCTGTGGTCTGGGGCTTTACAGTCCCAAAGGTGTGCATATTGCCTTATTTCAAGACTGATGTGGCCAGGCCTGATCTTGAAGTGGCTGAACATTTAGGCATGTTCAAAGGTTAATGTTCTGGTGGAGCTTGGTGGGGGGGGGGGGGGGTGCAGGTCTCCAGTGCCACGGTGCTCACACACCTCTCCCACTTCCGTATGAGGTCCTACCCTGAGGCCTCTCCCATTCCTGAGACACAGGCATCCTGCCTTTGCTGTTCCTTCTGTGCAGGATGCTCTGCCCTCCTGTCTTCAGATGTGAGTGAATGGCTTCTTCCCCATCAGGTTTCAGCTGTTTTCCTGAGGGAACTGTCTAAAGTATTAGCCTTATCAGTGTTTGTCATTTATGCATTCAAAAGGTCAGGTGCCTGAGAGTATAAAGTTCTTGTTTGTTTTACATTCAATCCAAGTAGCATCTGGCACAAAATAGGTATGACAATGATTCATTAGTGGTTATTTTTTCACACTTTTCTCCAGTGGAAGGTGCTACCTTTGAAGTTTGTTGGAAATAATGCAAGGAAAGCCATTAAGTACAAAATACTCATGTATTTATGAATTCATGACCAAATTAAATATGAAACCTTATATAAAAAGAGGTGTGTGTGTGTGTGTGTGTTTTTCCCCCATCCTCACACTCCCCTCACAAACAGCTCCGAGTGAAGGAGTGCAGGGCTGTGTATTCTCACTGGGGACTCACCCCTTCCTCTCCAGTGATGCCTTCAGACTTGCCCCAGGCAGGCAGGTCTCCGGCTCTGACCCTGGATTTCCAAGAGTCAGCTTCATGGGGGACTGGAATTAGAGCTCCTCCACCCTCCCTCTCACCTGGGAAAGGGACCCCAGACCCAGCCTGGCTCCCCACAGCCTCCCCCAGGTGATGTCTCTGGGTTACACCAGGGCCTACTAGACTCCTGTCTGGGGTAGCCCAGCTCTGTTGGAACAGCTGGGGTCAGTGAGTCCCGGATGGGTGAGCTAGTTCTGGTTGCTGGGATGCATCTGCGGCCCTTCTATGGGCCACTGGCCTTTCTGATCCTTGTCAGTGGGCCAAATGGCTCAGCCTTGCAAGCTCATGGACACCCATTCTCTGCCCTTGGACTTCAGGCCTGGGCTCTCTCTCTCACCTAACATACCTGGGAGACCCTGTGGCTCCTCCTGTTTCCTTCCCCAGAACAAAGGTGCTGGGTGCAGAGCCATCCCCACCCTACAAGGCAAACCCCCTCCAGCTTTCCTTGAGGCCGCAGACTGCAAGCTCTGCCAAGGGAGGCTGGCAGACAGTAGAGGGCAGCGCACGTCAGGCATACCCACCAGCTGCCCTGGAGGGTTTGGAGGGGATGCACTGCAGCCCCGGGGCGGGGGGGGGGGGGGGGGGGGGGGGGGGGGGGGGGGGGGGGGGGGGGGGGGGGGGGGGGGGGGGGGGGGGGCGGAGAAGTCTGGGGCTCAGACAGCATGGGCCCCAGCTGCTATAGGTCTGCTTGCCCTGCCACCTCCTACTTGGGGCTTACCCTCAAATCTCTAGGGCTTGGCACTGCTAACTCGTTACAGGGGTGTCCTTCATTTCTGGGTTTGCTCTCTCCCAGACCTGAAGCCCCACTTGATGGTGGAACCCATGCCGGGGCCTTGAGACCACAGCCAGTCCCTCCTTCTCAGGCCAGGTGACTCCCCAGCTCTGAGCCCAGGAGCTGTGTCTGTGGCTCCAACCTTATCAGAGGGACTGTCTTTTGAGTGCAAAAGCCTGTGGGAGTAAAATAGGATCAGGAGTAGAAACGGGGAGAAGGTCCATTGCAGCCCAGCTTTCCCCCACAGGGCTGCAGGCTGCTGCCCCCATCCCCCTCTCCTCCCAAGGGACTGTGGTGCTGCTCCTGCTCACATCTCCCTTTTTATCCCAAACCAGCACCAAGTAAGGTCCTGTCCTGTGATCCTTCATCATTGAGACTATTCCCAAGTCAGTGACCTTCCAGACCTTCAACCCTTACCCCCAACCTCCCTCCACACAGGGTCACCTCTGAAGGGAGCAGGGTAACCAGATTCTCACAAGGGCAACAGGAGCCACCTAATACCATGTCCGATCCCTAGGGCCACCCTGTCTGTCCTGTCCCCCAGCCCTGAAACCTCAATCCTAGCAGGCTGAAGGCATGGGACTTGTGCTGCCCCCAGAGCATGCCAGCAGGCCAGGGAGTCCCCAGTCGCCGCTGGTGACCAAGTCCCTTCCTGAAAGGCACTGGAATCAATTCTATTATCTAAACCTTTTCTCAATGTGGGGGGCCCCTGATGGGTCTGATACAAATGTAAGCCATACAGGGAACGGGGTCTTTCTCCCTTCTTCCTTCGTCGAGGGGATAGAGGCTAGAGTGTTTCTGTTGGTGATTTTGTTTGTTGCTTTGTTTTTTCTTTTGCTAATTTTGTCCTACCCCATAAGCCGTGCTAACTAGAGGCAGGGAGCTGAGCCCAGAGGAGCACAGGACTGCTGCATCCAGCCGCCACCACCTACCTCCTCTCCCCGCTGCCCCAGCTGTTTCATCTGGGTCCCACTTCAGAGTGGGGATGGAGAGGGGAGGGAGGAGTTTCTCACTGCACCAGGAGGCCCTGCTCCTAGGCCTGGAGCTCTGAACAAACTCCAGCAGGCTCTGCCAGGCCCACACAGACAGCCCCCACAAGCACAGTACAAGCCTTCCGCTAGACTCTGAAGGCTTAATGTCTACCCTGACTGCTCCAGTGGGGATCCGAGTAGGCTCCATGTGGAAATGCCCACAAAACATGTGTAACCCTCCAGTCGACTGGTGGGAAATCACGGCCTTTAGGAGCAGAACCCTCCCTGCGCACTGCCGCTCCCCAGGAGGGGCCACCTCTGCAGACCTCGGCTCCCTGTGGCTGCAAGAGTTTTCCCTCCGACTCCAGGGCTCTCCAGAGACAAGACGCCAGCGCTCTCAGCTCTTCCCTATTCCCACCTCCCAGGACTGTCCCCTGCCCTGCTTCAGAACTGGACACCTCTGCAGCGGTCCCTGCTCTGATCCACAAGGCCCGCCCCTCTCTCGCTGAGCTACGTTGGCTGGTGAGAACAGCTCAGGGTCCTGGCTAAGTGGGTCCCCTTGTCTCAGGAAGGTGGAGGGGGCGATGCGGAGAGCAGAGGGGCGAGGGCAGGCGGGCACAACAGCAGCAGGGTCAGAAGAGGGTGGCAGCGTCTCAGACTACGGCCGAGGAGGAAGATGGGGACGACGAGGAGGCCGCAGAAGAGGATGGTGAGGAGGGACTGTTCCAGAACAGCCAGCGCCGCTTGGGCTGCCGTTTGAGGTGGAGATAGTCTTCTTTCTCACGCTCCTTCCGGGCCCGCTGGTAGTGATCTTCCTCCTTCAGGTACCACACGGGCGGCCACCGGTGCTTCTCAAAGTGCTCCTGGTTTTCTGGAGCGGAACACGTGGGGCTTGGTGAGAAGGCAGGTGGGAGAAGGGGCGAGAGGAGCACTGGGATGTGGGGGCGCCAGGGGTATACCCTCCCCGAACCTGGTGCCTCGGGGACCTGCAGGCTTCTGTCAGCAAGGGGCGCACCCCAGCCCCTGGGGCCCCAAGGCTGAGCCCTTGCCTTCAAAGAGTCCCCAGTCTGGCTGCAGAGCTCCCTAAAGAAAGTCCCCTGGGAAAGTCTCAGTGGGAGACAAAGGGTGAGGTTGGGGCAGGTGTGTGAGGCCGGGGCAGGGTGGTCCCTGCTGGAGCTGAGGTTCTGAGTGGAAGGTGACAAGGGGCTACAGGAGGGCTAGGCTGAGGGATCTGGATAGACAAGGAAAGGCATGGGGGCCACAGGTGGAAGTTTGGAACAAGGGCAGTGAAGTGATTGGGGCTGTGCTTTAGAAAGAAAACGCTAGAAGGGTGGAAAGGAGGGAATGGGGCGAGAGAGTGGGTAGGGCACACCGACAACCAGGTGCCCAGTGACAACCTTCAGGACACTGAGTGGCAGAAACTCCAGGACACCAGGGACATTTCTCCCTGGTGCCCTTGAGCTTCTGCTGGGCCTGGGGATCTGACACATCAATCAAGCAGAGGCAGAGTCCCTGGGACCTCAGCGGCTGCCCAGATCTGGGTGTCCAGGCTGTGACTTGTGCCCAGACCAAGGTTGTGAAACGGTGCGGCAGATCATGGGCAGCATTCAAAACAATTTATATGTATTTTTCTGTCACAATATAAAATTGTAGCCCTGGCTGGTGTGGCTCAGTGGATTGAGCGCCAGCCTGCACACCAAAGGGTTGCCGGTTCGATTCCTAGTCAGGGCACATGCCTGGGATGCAGGCCAGGTCCCCAGTTGGGGGCACAAGAGAGGCAACCACACATTGATGTTTCTCTCTCTCTCTCTTTCTCCTTCCCTTCTCCTCTCTCTAAAAACTAACAAAATCTAAAAAAATAAAAAATAATAAAATTGTAGTTCCTACCATGGAGTCCTATCCAAAAAGTCTGAAAAAATACTTACACTCCAGCACCCTCTTTATACCTTGGAGAGACAAAAGCCCAGAGGTGGAAGGAGTTGCAACAGGTCCCCAGATACTCTGCCCACCACACCAGCGCGGTGCTTGAGACCCTCTGCTTGGCTGGATGCACCTCTGCAGACCACTTCCCACCTGCAAGGTCAAGCTGGGCCCAAGGATCTTACACAGCTTCCAGCTGCCCTGGGGTCAGATTAGAGATGTGGACCCAAGTGGAGGCCCCTTCAGCGTGAAGAAGAGGACCAGCAGGTCCTGCCAGAGATGCTCACCTGGGGACATGGCCTTCATGTCTCGGGGGAACTTGCGGCACACGTTGTTGTAGTTGGTGCAGATGTGGTGGAGACACCAGTCCGCCAACTGGTACGCACAGTGGAACTGGGGAGACGCAGACGGGCGGGCTCAGCAGAGGCAGCTACAGTTGCTGTCACAGCTGGGACATGGGACTGGCTCTCAGCACTGTTGCTGCCACCACCCCTAGCCTCTGTCCTGTGCCAGCATCCAAGGTTGTCCCTAGGCCTCCGTGGTGGCCTCCTTCGGTGCCCGCCTTTCTCAGATCTTGCCCCAGGGGGAGTTCTTCTCTTCCCCTCAGGGGCCAAAGAAGTCTGCTCTCAGGCGCTGACAACCAGGCTCAGAGCTGATTTCCCTGGGTGTCTGCAAGCCTCGCAGCTGCCATACTTTACCTCCCTAAGCTAATCTTTAATGGTAGAACCTCTGACACCCTCAGGGCTGGTGTGGGAGATTTTGTTAGTGTGTACAGGAATTAGGAGGCAGCTGATTAATTTTGGATGAGAAGTCCTCAGTGTTCCTTAAATGACCTCAGCGACCATGTCTATACAGGAGACTGGGGCTGCCCCCTACACCTCTCCCACCCCACACCCCTCCCCACCTTGGGGTTGCCTAAAGTCTCAGTCCTTTGGCCCCCACTCTCCTCGAGGCCAGCCCCTCCTGTGGGCGTGTAGGGTGCATCCTCTGGCCTGGAGGCTGAGAGGGACTCTACCCAATCAGGAAACTGAGTCTGACCTGGGGTCTCCTTCCCACCCACCACCTCACCGCCCCTCCCCACCTGTGGCCAGTGGGCAGAGCCCAGAGTTGAGACTGGTGGAGCGATCCTTTCCCCTGCCATCCTACCTGAGCCAGTTCCAGGAACACAAGGACGTCCCCATCGATGTCTACCATCATCTGAGTTGCCTCCATCAGCCCAGTCACTGTGTACTGCTCTGTGACACACACAGCCAGGAATCAGCAGAAGAATCACGTGCATGGATGTGTACGCACCAATCCCCCCCAGCAAGGACCTACTGCAGAGCGAAGAGAGGCCAAGGCCAAGGGCAAGTCCCAACAGGCCCAGGAAAGGCCACAGGTGATTTAAGTCTGCTCCCACCAGTGAGGAAACTGGCAGGAGAGCAAGATTTGCCCGAGGAGGTAGGGTGGGAAGTGAAGGAGAACATCAGTATCGTCTAAGGATTTTACAGGACTTTCAAGCTACACATGCGGGACCAAACAGTCAGACCCAGGATGACAGCCCCCAATGCAACCAGTGCCGTGGGCCGCTGACCCTGCCAGGAGAGGGTGCGAAGCTTCGAAGCTTCAGTGTGCTGAGAACTATGACTTAGCACTACGGATGAGACCTAGTTGTTTGTATTCATTCACACTTGTAACAAATTGTGTACTGACGTTGCATTTTAAGTTAAAGTGTTTATACTGAAGTAAACACTTTCATTCTGAATGTTAACAGTATCAGTATAAACCCCTGCAGTGTTTTATACTTAAAAATATAAATATATTTCCCAGCTCGGTCCACGGAAAAGGCCTCGCCAGAACAGCCATTGCAGTGCAAGGCTCATTCCCGGCGCACAGATGGCAGCCTTGAGGTGCCACCTGCAGCTGCCAGAGACCAGGACTTCGGAGAGCAACGGCCGAGTCCAGGTCGGGGGGGCAGGGGTGAACAAGAGGAACCTGGGACATCTCGTCATTCTACAGGACCAGAAGCACAGACACTGGAGCCAACTTGAAGAGACTTCTACTGGTTAAAGGTTCAGCAAGTATTTGAGCTTCAGTAAGGATAATTACAAATATCTGAAATGGACTGAGTTCAAATCTAAGGGTTCACAGTAATACTTAAAAATAAAGAAAGAAAACTAATTGTTCACCCTCTAAGGATGATAGGAAACCAATTCATCTTGAAATCTGGTAAATGAAAGGAAAGACTCAAGTGTTCACCTGCCTTTGCTGTATGAATTACCCCCACTGGCTAAGCAAACAGTGGGTGAGGGGAGATCTTTCTCTTTTTAGAAGTGTCCCAGCAGATAAGGAAGGAACAACTGGACTGGAGCGTTACCATCCTCATCACCTAATAAAGCAGCGGGTCCAGGCAGTGCTCCTCGAAGGCTGACGACATTATGAAAAGAGGAAAAGCAATGTATGCTTCCTGATGAAAACAGAAACCTATGAAGTAGTCTCACCAAAAGACAATTGGCCTGTGAATGTGGTTTAGCCTCTATGTCCAACAACCATAGGGAATTACAGGGAATATGGTGCACTCCAGGAATACGATAAGCTAAAATCTAGGTTTTCTGCAATAGATTAGTGGTTTTTTTCCAATAAATAACTGCAAGGGGAAAAAATGTTTTAATGAACAAGGTGCCCTTAGACCAGGGGTGTCAAACTCATTTTCACCGGGGGCCACATCAGCCTCATGGTTGCCTTCAAAGGGCCGAGTGTAATTTTAGGACTGTATAAATGTAACTACTCCTTACCTGTTAAGGAGCTGAAATTACATTTGGCCCTTTGAAGGCAACCATGAGGCTGATGTGGCCCCCCGGTGAAAATGAGTTTGACACTCCTGCCTTAGATGAAAAGAAACTGAAAAGGTATATAACAAACAGCCCTTGCCAGCTTGGCTCAGTTGGTTGGTCATCCTCCTAAAAAGCAAGAGGTTGCCGGTTCGATTTCCAGTCAGGGCCCATGCCTGGGTTGCAGGTTCGGTCCCCTATTGGGGCATGTAGGAGAGGCAACTGGTTGATGTTTCTCTCCCCCTCTTTCTCTCTCCCTTCCCCTCACTCTAAAAATAAATCAATCAATCCTAAAAACAAAGTATATAAAAAAATAAAACTATGCTATAGTGTTTAAGAGCAAGGAAGTGAGGTCATAATAAGCACCCCTCAAAAGAGTAAGAGGCAGAGTGGCAGCTCCAGGAGGAGGGAAGGTCTGTGACTGGGAAGGGCAGGTGGAGGGCTGCCGGTGTAGCTGGAAGGTTCTAGCTCCTGATATGATCATTCTGCTTCATAATAACTCATTAAGCTGAACATATGTATATTTGTTATATTTAACAACAAAGTTTTAAGCTTGAATTTATAACTTCAGAGAAAGTGTATCTCACTGAACATGAAGCACACCAACTGCAGCATGCCCAGCATTTTCGACTGGTCCTTGACAAGGTACATGCAACACGTTTTTGCACGTGTTTTCTGGCATGCGTAGACCATTTCATGGGAGAAGTCATTCAACATTATTTCCTATGAGCCTTTTCGTGCATCAGGGCCATTTAACATTTTTAGTGGCCACCTCATGAAAATTACCTGCGCGTGCTTAACCAATAGTGCCTGTTTGACTTGCCTGGTTGCCTGCCTGATGAAATAGACTTATAAAGCGTCTTTATACACTTTTTTCCTTTGAGTCATTTCTAAAGTTGAATTTGACTCTTGGTCTAAGAGTTTGGGGAACTTTATGTACTCAGGGAAGATGCACACTACTCAAAGACAGCAGGGGTGATGCACTGCCATGGCCATGACCTTCAGAAGCCTCTCCTGCGCTAATGCCCGCTGTGCCCCCAGCTGGGGCCCCTGGCTGCCCTCTGCAGGCTCAGCCCTTAACATTCAGTTCTGATCACTGATTTCTGCCTTCTTCCTATGACCAAGCCCCACCTTGTAACCATTTCTCATCATAACATTGATGTTTCCCTCATAGCTGAGTCCCAAGCTTGATTATCTGCCCAAGGGCCCAGCAGCTCTGACACTGAACCTCAGCCCAATGTTGCAGGCCATGCCGTCTGTCCAGCTGCTGACCTGACCCTGATACCAACACCAGCACAGGTGCCAACGCCAATGCCAACGCCACACAAATCCAGTTCCAACATCAGCAGCAGCTGTCTGCCTGCCTGCATCGCTGGCTCCAGACCCTCTCAGCCCCCTGGGACCCGAGCGGCCCGCCTTTCTTCCTGCCTCTGTCCCTGCTCCTCCCGAGGGCCCCTAAGGCTGCTCCCTTCTTGAAGTGAACTCCAGCTCTCACAATCTGTTCAAGGATTTGGGAGTGGCAGTCAGTGTTCACTGTCTGTTTCTGAAAGAAGAAAGAGAAAATGGAGGTGGGAGAGGAGGAGGAGAAAGAGAAAAGGGAGAAGAAGAAAAAGGAAAGCAACACAGAACAACAAAGAAAGCAGATTTACAGGACAAAACGAAACAAAACGGGAAAGGGAGGAGAAGGAAGACCAAAGTGCAGACACGTGGACTGCGCCCATTCTCTCTGACTTCTCAGGCTTGCCCGGGCGAAGAGGCCACGCTCATAGGAACACCAGGCACTGTGAGCTGCTGCAGACCGCTCTGCTGGGCTGTAATTATCTTTGGGGGTGGCCTACTGGCAACTCCATCGAGCATTTTTCTCACACACACTTGTTCACCTCTGTGTCCTTGCCCAACCTCCAATACGCATCCACGTACTCACCTTACGTAGATGGGTCCCTTGGTGCTAGCGGTGAGAGAAATGACCTCTCCTGGGGGCTCCCCTGACTTCTCCCCTCGGGAGGTCTGGGCACTCGGGTTAGTTACCTGTGAGGGCAACCAGGTGCGGCAGGCAGAGGCGGTTAGCCAGGATGATGAGCTTCATGTCGTCCAGGTCGGGGCTGGAGGTGAACATGCCCGTGTACAGGTACTCCAGCACGGCCCGCATGCAGCTCTTGCTCGTGTGAGGGAACACCACCTGCGGGAGACAGCAGCCTGCAGTGAGGTCCACCTTAGGGAAGGGTCACTCAGCTCTGAGAAACTGAGAAGGCCCACAAGGCCTGCACAGCTGTCCCCGTCCCCAGTCAGGCAGCCACCCCTGCGCTGCCCCTGTACCTGCTGAGGAAAAGCCACCCAAAGGCCTGTCTCCCAGAGTGACAACCTGTGCTACGCCCATCGGTTGGCAGCAGCAGTGAGCAGGGCTCTAAGAACCTTTAAAACGATCTGGATTCTCACTGGCATCCTTTCAAAGCCACTCTGGTAGGGAGGGGGCTTGAAGGAGTCCTTCTGATCACTGAACCTACACCCGGGCCCTGCCCAGCCCCGCAGGGAGTGGCACAAGTGGGCTACAGAAGAACAAGCCAACATCAGCTGGCTTCTAGAAGCTGCTACTAGGGGCCTTCGGGACCTCCTCGGAGCAGTGCTGCTACAAAGCTGCTTTCTCATTAGCCGCCAATCTCTCAGGCTGCGCTGGGAATCGTAGAGCTCTGGGCTGCTTCTATGGCGCTGAGGAGTGCGCAGGGCTGGCGGGCCCCTGGGGCTCCACAGACTCCCTGGTCTCCCACTTAGCATATCCCAGTCCCACTCCCACTTCAAGGATCAGAGACCGACCCAAATCTCAAGCCTTCCCTTAGCCTTTCTTCCCGAAGGGCTTCCTTCCCAGAAATCCTAGGACATCCCTATTCTGCGACACAGGGACTATGCTGCATTGTTCCTAGTCCAGTCTTTCATTCAGCATGCACTGAGGGACTGGCGCTGGGAAGAGGGCACTTGGCAAAAGTAAAGACCTAGTCCCTGCACTCAAGACACCACAGGCCAGCTGGGAAAACCGCGTGTGGACGCTCGGCACTTCAAGCAGCTGCACAATGCAGCGCCCTGTTAGCTGCAAGGCCGAGGGATGGGTAACTCATGCTACAGAAGCTCAGAGAACAAGGAGCACACCATGGGCCCAGCCTAGGTCCCTCGGCTTAGCTGGGAGAATGGAAAGGAGAGAACAGACTTCAGAGAGTGTTTTTAAGGGCACCGTGAGAGGCCCCTTCCAACTCTACTGCCACTCTCTGTGCCTAAGGGGAGTTGGAGCGGCTGTCAGTAAAGGGAAAGGTGAGCACATGAAGCGTTTCTTTTTATTTTCTGTATTTTCGTGCTTTGATATCTGCTGGCTTGCTGAGTCTGGAGGGTCCTCCTCTCCTAGGGCTAGCCAACTGCTAGAGACAGTAAAGAAACCCCGAGAGAGAGTGCACCTTCAGCCGCATACCAGCCAACCCAGAACCCTCACCCCCCCCACTTCGTCATCAGCTCTCACTCCTATAGCCACCGTCCCCGTCCAAATCACCCCAGGCACCAGGTGACTAAGGGCAGTGCCTATGCCCCAGAGCCTGCTGAACTTATTCAAAAGGCCAAGCTGACACCTTACCCTGCCTCGCCCTCCCCTTCCTTCCCAAGGAACCACACTGAAGGCCATTGCCCACAGCTCCCCCGGTGCCATCTCCTGACGCACCTTGCCCTGGTGCCTCTGCCTGCGCTCCCCCCACCCTCACTGTGCGTGCCCTCACTTATTAGATCTGGGGGTGTGAACAGGTACCTTTTCAACGGCAATTTCCTCCCGACCGGTTGTCATGCTTACCATGCCCCAGTGATGGGTTCAGCCCGGGACACACTGAGCTTTTCTCCAGCCGTTTCACATGTGTCAGGAAGAAAGCAAGGTACAACGTAGACACAAGCCAAGGAATCAGAGGTCCTAAGTTCAAGCCCTAGCCTCTCTTCCTACTTTTGCAACTCGGCACGAGCCATTAGCTTTCCAGGGCCTCACTTCCCTCATGTATGGAGTGGGAGTGCTGGGCCCTGTCCAGGAGTCACAGGTGAGAGGACAGGAGACAATGCACTGAAAGTGCTTTCTCAACCGTAGGGTTAAGCTGTCACTCTGGTTCCCAGTCCTGGTGTACTGTACGACCCTCGGCTCAGGAGCCACCTCACAAACTTCCCTGTGGCCTGCCACTCTCTGGTAGTGCCCAGTGAGTGCTGAAGAAAGCACCATGAAATGACAGCCGCCTCAGAAGCAAAGGGCGCAGGTCTCTGCCCACCACCTCGCCCCCACCCTGCCTTACCTCCCTGGTGGAACTCTCCACAAACGGCCCCCCAAACATGGCAGCCATCCAGTCGCAGCTAGAAATCAACAGGGGCTTGTGGGCACTGATGGTGCCGTCATCCAGGATGAAGGTCACATCTGTCCAGGAGGAAACAAGGCATCACATGAGGCATCACATGAGGATGTGGTGAAAGGAGGTGGGACTGCCCACCCCAACAGTCGACAGTGTGCCCAGACAGCACGCCCAGACGGCATGCCGCCCTCCGAAGCTCCAAGCTGGGGAGCGCTCCCTGACGCACTCTCACGCTCCAGGCAGCGCCAACACACCTCCAGGACCCCAGCAATCGCGTGCTCATCGGACCAACCCGGGCTCCTCCGAGGCTGCAGGGAGGGCATGGCCCTGCCTCCCGGCTGAGTCCCTAAGTACACTCCCTACCTGAGAAGGTGCCCTTAGCCAAACACTCCTTAACCCGGTTGGTCCGGCGGACATGGAAGGCCTTGGTGATCTCCTGGTTCATGAAAGCCTCGTTGTTGAGGATGTTGGCCACCATCATACGGAGGTCGAAAACCTCGAGCAGCTCCGCGATGTGGGCGATGTGCATGAGGTCCCGCTCCTTCTCATCCAGCTCCCCGGTGTACAAGTACTTGAGAACAGCCCGAAAGGGCCCCGGCTGGATAGAATTGTCCATTTTTACCACCACCATCAGTCTAGATTTGTAGGTGAGTGGATCTTCTGCCATCTCCTCCTGGATGCTTACGAAAGCTCGGCTCCAGGAAGACAGCACGCGACCCCTCCCTGGCAGGTACCCAGTGCCATTGCCGCGTAAGATGCCATCGCTGGTTGAGGCCCGGAGCCCAGCCGGGCCAGAGCCCCCACCGTCCTCCACGCTCTCGCACACGTCAAAGCTGGCGGCGCGAAGCAGGAAGTCCCGGCCATGGTGGTGGTGGTGGTGGTGGTGGTGTTGATCAGGGTGAGCCCGGTGGTCCTCTGGGCGGGAGACCCCTTGCCCTGAGGGGCCCCCCAGCTCTCCCTCACTCAGGTCCATGAGGAACAGGTCGTAGAACTTGGAGGAGGAGGTGGAGAGGTAGATCTTGTGGGCAAAGATGCGCACCCGCTCCTGCAGCACCAGGATGACATCCGCACACAGCGGGTCCTCCAGGAGGTGGGCGGGGCACTCCTCGCTGCTGGAGGGGGGGTCGGGCACCACGATGATGGGGGGAGGGGGCTTGGGGGGCAGGAAGGGTGCCTGCAGCAGAGGCCGCTGCACGTTGCGGAGGTGGGACTTCCAGAACTGCAGGTGGCGGCGGGAGATGAGCGCAGCACGGATGGCATTGTCAAAGACGTCCTTGATGCCGAACTGGGCCACCACGCTGGTCTCGTAGTAGGGGATGCCCAGCTCCTTGGCCACCTCCCGACCCTTCTCCGGGGGAAGGATCTCATTGGGCTTGATGGGCCTGGACATTCAAAGGGGCAAAGCAATGTCACGTTGCTGGGGGAGAACAGGGGGCAGGGGGAGGCATCTGGCTAGGGCCTGCCTGTTCTTCACTGGGCTGGGGGTTGGGGGTCCTACGTCCTGGGCCCCACTCCCGCCCTGCTCAATTCCAGTGAATCTCTGCCCTTTCTCCTTTGTCTGACCAAATCCTACCAGTCCTTCAAGGCCTACCTCCAATCCCCTCTTCTTCCAAGAAGCTTTCTGTATCTGTCAGGCCCTGGTGATTTCTCCAGCTCAAAGCAGTGTTAGCACTAACTAGCTAGCTCTCTGGTAGTCAGCATGCAACTTTCCACATTGGTTGTTAACATGTTCTCCTATTAAGCTTATCTCCCAGCAAGATTACAAACCCCTTCCACGCAGAGGCTGTCTCTCTCCTCTCCTCATGCTGCTTAGTCCACCATAGCTGATACAGTGTGTAACGTGAATGAAAAGATACACGAATGGATGAGACAGGTGGCGGGAGTAAAAGACTGAACAACACTCTTGTTGATTCTCTATGTGGACTTGCTTCAGAGGGAGGGAAAGGTGTAAGGCTGGGGGGATGCCCTCTAGGCTGAGCAGGGCGCCAGGGAGACACCTGCCCCCTCCCTCTGCCTTCCCCATTGCCCCTTCCTAGGCACCAGCTTCGCTACCTAGCCAAGGGTCGCCTGGCCCTATTGACAGCCTCCAGGTCGGCGTAACGCAGGTCCAGCTGGCAGCCCACCAGGATGACAGGTGCTCGGGGGCAGAAGTGCTTGATCTCTGGGTACCACATGGTCTTGACATGGTGGAGCGAATTAGGGTTGGCAATGGAGAAGCACAGGACCACCACGTCGGACCTGGGGGCGGGAGTGAGGTTAGGTGCGGAGAGAGCTAGCAGTAGGTTACCTGCCCCTGGATCTAGGGAGAACGGGCATACGCACCCCACCCTACACGATGGTCCTGCATCCGTCATAGAACCTGCTTTCACGATCTTACCCAAAATGTATGACAGTACCTCTACCTTGTGTACCTCTAATTTAGCGTTTTAGAGCCTCCAAAGACTCTCATATCGACCTCATGGCTATCCTGTTAGAAATGACCATTTTTACTATCCTGAGGCTGAGAAAAGTCATCTTGGAACAGTTCTCCGAATTGTCCAGTGTGCTGCAGGGCTAGGACTGAACCAGGCCTCCTGACTCCAAACCTGCTCCTCTCACCTCCTGCTGCCTGCCCCCGGAGGACCCACCCGTCCTGTCCGCTCCACTCTTTCCTGCCCGTCTAAATGTCTCAGAGGTGCTCTGTTCCTGAGGAAAGCAGGGAACACCCACGCCTTGGCTCCCTTCAGGCATCAGAGGCTTCCCTACCTCCCATAAGCAAAGCGACGGTCTTTGTGGTGGTCTCCAAAGGTGTCCCAGAGGCGCAGGGAGACGCTGACATCATCTACCACATCCCGGGAGCGTTCCAGAACCTGTGGGGGCAGGGAGAGTATGTCGGGACTCAAAGGCAGGCATCCTTGGGGCCCCTGCGTGTCAGCTCAGGGTGGTACCAGGTCACACCCAAGGGTCTCAGGCAGCATAAGGGGTAGAAGGACAGAGTTAGCACAAGCCTTCTGTCCAGGTGCCTTCACTATAGACTCAGTAATAAGAGCATCCTCCAAGCTGGCTAGGAGGAAAGAGACCCTAAGAGGGCAGCCGGGCATGGGTGTAGAAGGGATCCCTCAGGGAGCCTGCCCTTGTTTCCAGCTTCCCCTGCAAATCACCTGTTTACCAGCCTCTAACCTTCTGGAATCAGCCAGATCCTTTCCTTCTCTCAGCTCTCATCTCTCCAAATCCCCAACCCCAACGGCTAGTGCTCCCCATTACAGGGGCTGTGACTACACAAGACACTGTTCCCCAGGCATCAGGTTAGCGGTACAAAACTCCCCCACCCCCTGGGGCAGGCTCCCCTCAGCCTTCTCTCCAAGGGCTCCTTCCTCTTCAGCTGCCCCACCCTACCCCCAGGGGGCTTCCCTGAGCTCAGCACAGGCCAGGATTGGAAACACCAAGCAAAGGCTTGGGAAGAAGCCCAGGGGCATGGTGTGGGCCCCGGCCCAGTGGTCTTGCCACCTTACCTCCTGGCACACCCGATACTGGTCAATGGCCCAAACTGTGGGCACATGAGTGGCAAGCAGCTGGTACTGGGTGAGGGTGGCATTGCAGGCCCGTGCACAGATGAGCCTGGTCTTGCCCACGGCGTTGTCCCCCACCACAACACACTTGATGGTCTCTACGTTTGGCCTTTCATAATCCATGTCAGAATCCATTAATTGGGACCTGAGGGAGAGGAGAGGAATAGTCAAGATTCTCAGAGGGCCAGGGCACACCAGCTCCCAGAGGGCCAGGGCCAGTGGCTCTCCGCTTCCAGCATTTGAGCAGAGGGAAGAGAAGGGAGTGGGCAGCTTTCCGGGCAGAAGCTCTGCAGGGGCCCAAGGAGCCTTCGCACCAGATGAACCACTTGTCTCCCTATGGTTGCCACCAGCCTCCAACTGGGCTTCTGGGCGGAGGGGGCCAAGGCCCGTGACAGAACCGCAGGTGGAGCCAGCCACCCAGGGCCTGTCTCCTCTCCCCCAGGAAGAGAAGCGTCTGCCCGGGAAGCTCACTCATCATCCGCTGTCCCCCCGCCAGCAGGGCTGTGGCAGCAGAACAAACAGCTGAGAGAAGCAGAGTCAGGGCCAGGTCCCCACCCCTTCCCAGCATGCCCAAGGGCAGGGCCACTTTAAAATTTAATGGACCTGTCAGAGCTGGGAGGCAGCTCTCCTGGCCTCCACCTTACCTCTGTCCATCTCCAGGGGAGGATTTCCAAGCCTCCAGCTCCCTTTATGGAGATGCCAGAGTTTTCCTCCCAAACTCTCTGGATGGAGGGGCTTCTGGATGCACCTGAACAGCCCACCAGCCTCCCCTCCCACTTCTGGGTCTGTCATGTGGCCTGTGTGGCGAGCTCACTCAGCTATATGCCCAGGTTGGAGATAGAGGTGGGGGTAACTGTGGGCCTTGCCACCCCCTACCCAGGCCTGCCCTCCTGGTATCCTGCGGCCAGCCTCAGGGACAGTGAGCCACATCCCCATCTGCACCTGCCATTCCTAGGGAGGAGGACTGTCAGGCTGGCAGCCCCAGACACCTGACACTCCTAGAAGGACACTCCCCAAACTGGCTGGGAGGGGAGTGGGGCTGCTGGGAAGAGGGAGCACAGGGTCAGAAGCGGGCCTGAGTTTCTAGGCAAATGCTTGCCTCAGCTTCCCTCTGTGCTGGGCAGAGAGGAAGTGATGTGTCCACTCCCCGAGGGATGGCTCAAAAGAACAAAGAGAAGGACCTTCTGTGTAATCAAATGTCATCAGTGTTTAAAAAGCTGTCACCGGGAGGGCCCTTGGCTTGAGGGGGCTTTTGCTGGTAGCCCCCCTGCTGGCATCCACCCTCTCAGAAGCTGGGGCAAGGCAGGAGCTATTAGGAGGCATTATTATCAGACCTTTGTTCATCAGGGTCATTGGCCTGTCCCTGCTCACACGTGCTGTGTGCATGAAGTCCATTGGGGGGCTGCAGCAACCTGGAGAAATCCTTCCTAGGACAAGGAAGGAGAGGTCCTGGAGGCTGCCCAGGTGCCCTCACTGCTGAACCATCCAGCCTGCGAGCCAGGCCACCAGCAGCAACACCCGCAGCAACAGCAGCTCCATTCCTGCCGGGCTGTAACTGGATGCCAGCATGCAGGAATGCGGAGCTGAAATATCCAAGTAACGATGGCAACTGGGATTTGCGCAAATGGATGCATCTCAGCAACCTAAGCAAAAAGTGTAGCAAGGACTTCTCAATGAGACAAGTGCCTCCTCCGCCTTGGAATTTTACAGGATCTGGACCTCGAACAACAAGGGTCGCCAAGCAGGTCCCTCCCCGGTTTCCAGGGTAACTGTCTGCATCATTCCTCTCCTTCCTCTACCCCTCCTCACTCTCCCCAGTGGGCAACCTTTATTCTAAAACCCACTGGCCAAGAAAACTTCTGTCTCAAATTTAGATTCTAGTGGTAGGCAGAAGGGGGGTGATGGGGCAGCTCGGAGAAGGAGCATCAGTTCTTAGGTCCAGAAGCATCTTGATGGCAGGGAGCATGCCAGAGCAGCAGAGCAGTGCTGGTCCAAGATCAGCAAGTTCATGATTAAAATGCTCATGCACAAGTGCATAAGCAAGGTGATACGGTTCCATAAGGTGGCACTGATGCTGTGGCTACCAGCATGTCTCCCAGCAGGTCACATTCCTGCTCTTTGTCCAAACTTTATACCAGTCCCCTCAAGACTCAATTTTCCCTTTCAAGCCACCATAACCATAAAGATCCTCACCATTTACAATACAAAGGTAGTGTACTCTTCACAGAATATGGAATTGAGAGTAAGAAGCACTTGAGGTTAAATTGCGTTACGGGCCCTAGCTGGTGTGGCTCAGTGGATTGAGTGCTGGCCTGTGAACCAAAAGGTCACTGGTTCAATTCCCAGTCAGGGCACATGCCTGGGCTGCAGGCCAGGTCCCCAGTTGGGGGCATGCAAGAGGCAATTGGCAACCAATTGATGTTTCTCTCACACAACAATGTTTCTCTCCCTCTCTGTCTCCCTCCCTCCCCCTCTCTCAAAAAATAAATAAATAAAATTTTAAATAAATAAATTGCCTTATTCATCCTTAGGAGAGGAAGGGGAAGGATGGGGAGGGGCCGGGCCGTCCAGTCTGAGCTGGGTGCTGCTCAGACTGGATGGCCCGGCCCGGCCCCTCCCCATCCTTCCCCTTCCTCCCTGTTTTCATCATTCTCTCCCTCTCCACCCCTGTCCCAACTGTCTAAGTGGTAAACTTCATTGTCATATCTAGGAAAGGGCAAATCACTTCACTCCTCTGGGTGTCAGTCTGGCCTTCTGGAAAATGGGTATGAGGGCTTTGAAAGTAAGTCTCTTGAATCTTGGTGAATTTGTGCCAAGACAGGCTGGGCTGAAAAGAGGTCCTTGCCTTCTTATGTAATGTGGGATTATATAATGCTAGATTACATATCTATATGTGTAATTATACCACTCTTTAAGACACAGCCTGGCCCAATTAAGCCAGGAGAACTCTTAGTCTCATCAGCTCTGTCTCAAACAAAAATCCTGTACTGGAGATAGCAAGCCAACCCAACAATAATGTAATTTTTGCTCTAAAATATTGCCACTTTACTGTATCATTAATGATGTATGATGATATAATCCACTCAATGAGCTTCTCAACTTCCCCTTCAATGACTAGACTTTTCTATACAACTGCCTCATCCCCATGCCTTCTGAGGCTCCTGAGTAATCTCCATAAACTATAGCTTCCTGGCCACCCTGCCTGGGGCATCACAACCCACAATTCACTCCTCTCCTTCAGTGATCCCAGAGTCACTAGATGTTCCCTCCTCACCCTGTCCCATGATCCCTGTTCCCTCACTGCTCTCCTAGCTCTTTGTACTCAGGACAGACCAAAGGCAAGGTGTGCTCAGATTAGCTACAACCCTCACCAGCTCCCAGTCCCACCCCCATACCCCTACACACACTCTTTAGCAGAGCCCAGAAAAGCCCCCCTTTCCCTCCCACAGCTGATAGGAAGCTTGTTCATCTGTGGCTGCCCCAGTCTGGTTGTCAAGGAAACAGAATCTCCCTGGGAGCCTGGCTTGTCTCCTAGCAACCAAATCCCACACCCCACATCTTACAAAATGCAAAAGGGAGGAACATACTAAAAATGAAGGTAATAATAAGGAAGGATAGATGGAAAGGCTGGATCAGGAAGAGATGAGCAGAGAGGGTGGCCCTGGAATTAAAGGAGGCGCTCACGAAGTGTCGCGGACAGTGTAATACGGAGGAGGGTGGAGAGATGGACGCCCAGGAAGGTACAGTGGGCAGCAAGGCCCGAAGGGATCTTGAATGATCATAGTAACAAAAACGCAAGCCTAACAGGGACTAAGCTTTCTCAGACACTAACAACCAACGCTAAGCTTTCTCTCAGTAGTTTGCCAGAACTCAGATGCACAGACTGCATCTGATGCAGACTGAGTTGGGTTGAAAGAAACACCTCTGGAATGACGAGCAAAACACCCCAACCCCGTTGATTTTTAACGGAAACATTTCAACTACTCTGGACTTTTGTTCCTGACACGCTCCTCTGCACCTACACACAAAATAAAAACAAAATAATTTTAAAGAGGGAAGGGGAAGGCCTCGACACGCCAAGGCGATCAAGTCATCGTTCTTTCCCTAGAAAAGCTCAGAAATTAGTCTCCCACCACTTGAGCAGCCGAAACTATAGCCGGGGGAAGAGTCCCAGCCGAGCGGAAGTCAGGAGGGGCGCAGACAGGGCCAGGAGGGCAAAGGAGGGCGAAGCGGTGCGTTCCCAGAGGCTGCCTGCAATCCAGCCATAATAGAAATCAATCATTTACTTACACCACTACATGTGACGGGGTGATCTCTAGTGTAAGGAACACATCTCTTCCTGCTAAGCACGCTCATTTTAGTGAAATGTCTGGGGTCACTCCGCGCCTGCAAGTTAGGACGATGCCGGGGCCGCCGAGCTGCTGCTGCTGCTGCTGCTGCTGCTGCTGCTGCTGCTGCTGCTACAGGCTCCTGGCCCGGGCGCGTTAGATCAGAAACTCCGACAGAGCAGCCCAGGTAGGACGGCGGGCCAGGAGCGGCCGCGCGCGCGCCACTGCAGCCATCGCCTCTTCCGGATCAGCATCTCCCCGCGCCCCGGGCGCCCAATGTCATGGAGGCGCGCGGGAGCCGGGCTGCGCGCGGCTGCTCCGACCTCCGGCTGCTGGGCCGCGCTGTCGCCGCGGGTCCTGGGCTGCGCAGGCTGGAGGCGGCTCGCAGAAGCGAAGATGGGGGCGAGGCCGCCACTGCTATGCCCGGCCCGCTCCGAAGGCTCTGCAGCCTAGACGCCTAGCGCCGCAGTCCCCGAAACCGCTCGCGACCTCCTTCTTTCATTCACAAAAAAAGGAAAGGGGGAAAAAAGAGAGAGAGAGAGAGAGAAGGCAGAAGAAGGGGGGTTGATGAATCGCACCAGACTGCTGCGTAACAGGCACCGCCCACCGCGGTGTGCCGTTGGTGGGAAGGGGTCGGGGGGCGGGGAATGGGCGGGGAAAGAAAAGGATTGGGAGCCCCGGCGGCCCCGCCCCGGCCCCGCCCCTTGGCGCCTCTCACCCCCTTCGTTTCCGCTCCCAGGGGCACGCGGCGGGTTGGGGGGCGGGGTGGTCTCGGCTCGCCACCTGTGTAGGTTTGCGTCCCTTTACCTGGCGAGGCGCAAAATCTCGCTGGACTCCCATGGGGTTTGTCCCTTCCCTCCGGGAAGCTGATAAAGAACTCCTAGAGGTACCCTAGTCAGCCCTAGAATGGATGCGGGTTAGGAGAGGGGAACTCGACATTTTTACGTTGCCCCTTAAACCCAGGCCTCCACTACTTGCACACGGGGAGAAGGAAACAGCGTTTCCATACAAGCCCTCTGCGTTTCTATCCACGACATGTGGGAGTTTTCCTGGCGCCGAGGGTCTGCCTCTCTCCAACACCACCCTGCGCCACAGCCTGTGCCTCACACTGCCGTGGCCCTTAGTTTCAGGGTAGGTCGCAGTGCCACCTGCACCTGTTTCCCATCTAAGCCTTCTCTCCCTCTCTCCAGCAGTTTCCACTTCCATCTCACCCCCATCCCATTGCCACCTGGAGTTCACCAGCAGGCTCTCTGTCTCAATGTACTGCTCTGTAAAACAGCGATTGTAAGAGATGACATCTGTAACATGAGTGGTCCTTTACAGTTGTCAGCTCAGTCTGATTTTATCCTTCTTGTCGATTACCTCTGGGCAATTTTTGAAGCCCAGAGTGACATGACTTTCACTTAACCCCATCCATCACACCTACAACTTGTGCCCCAAGAATGCAAATACTCTCTGATACTAGTTTATGCAAAATATGATTAGGAAGAGAAATCCATTGCCCCCCCCCCCCAAAGCCAAATAAAAAATAAGTGTTACATTGTCTGAAGCATGCTCCCTGAATGCATGTCATTGGAAGCTGCCCATCAAGGTGTGGGTGATAAATGTGCTTTCTGGCCAGGTCCACATTCTGTAAGTGTTGGAATGGTGAGGGATGCTTCGTCCCTCAGCTCCTCTTGAAACCATCTAGAGCTGAGAAGAGGAGGCGAAGGGTGAGCTACTAAACATTCGTAGCTAGGACTGACTCTCCATAAAAACAAAAAATATTGTCTTGAGTACATTCTTAGGAGAGAAACTAAACCATGTACAGGTAAGTTCTTGCCACCTATTTGGTGAAGAGCCTCAACCCACCCTCTGTTGCTGGAAGTCACTTCTCTGCGTTACAGTGTGGAGGGAGGGGTAGACAGAGACTTTCCTGCCAACACCCAGCTCCAGAGTGCCAGCCTGTTGTCCTCCCCCTTCACAGGTCCAGGCAGCGAGCACAGGTCCAGTACAGCACAGACAGGAAAACAACTCCCTGTGCCCGAAGTCATGGAGCTACTGGGCCTGCATCTATGGAGCCAAGGCCTCCATAGAAAAAGCCAGCTCAGTCTGGGAACCACACTGCCCAGCCAGGCTGGACTGTGGGCAAAGGTATAAGCCTGGCCAAATAAAGTAACACCCACACTCACATTCTGTAAATTGTCTCAGGGGCAGCCAGGTGCTCTGCTGCAGTGGGTCACCTGGATTCCCAGTCCTGCTTTCTGCCCACAGTCCCCTTTCAGCTTTTCTTCAAACCAAAATCCTTCCAGATTACATCATCTCTCAGGCATGCCCACTCAGCGCTATCCCATTGTGACGGTCCCTCAAAGTCCCCTCCTCTCTACGTCCAATTCTCCCCTCCCCATCCCATGATCCTCAAGTCTTTTTCACTGCTGGATCATCATATCCATGTACAGCCTGGGCTGCCTGGGGGCCTCTGCACACCTCTCCCTCAGGCCAGGCTACGAAGAGCCACCTGCAGTTTCTCATTCCTGGCCAGTAACTAGAATCTCTAGGCCCCAGCTCCCAGCTTTTCCCCACAGCAGGGCAATTGAAGATTCTTGGTGTGAGAGGCAGATCACCAGCGAGCTCCAGCCCTCAGCCTCTGGCTCAGTTGTGGCTGATGCCAGGCCTTCTCACAACCTAGCCCTGGCCTTCAGCTATCTCACCCCTACCAGCTACTCAAGACAGACTCAGAATCTTGACTGCTAAGCCAGGGATCTGCCTACCACATTTGCTGCATCTTTGTCTAGCCCTCCAATGCCAGAATCCTGGAAAACAGGGACATTTCCAAGGCTGGGGTTCCTTACCAGCAACCAAGGAGTTGGCAGCGCCCACTCAGCCCTCTCCCAGTCCCCAGCTCCCAGCCTTCAGCTGTGTCTCATAGCATAGACAGCTTCCTTACTCTCCCTCATCTTGCACTCCCATGTGCCTCTCCCGCCCCCAGTTGAAGAGTCCATTTCCTTTGCTTCGGGTTATCCTCAAGTCAGACCTGGTGGGAGGCTTTTCCAGAAAGGCTCCTGGCCTCTTTCTCTCTCTGCCTCCTCTTTTCTTCTGCTATGCATGTGCGCATGCACATACAGTCACCAGCTTCCTTGCCTGTTTCTTTGGAGCACTTCAGAATCAGCAGTTAGTTCTTCCACTTCTTAGCTGGGCTTCTGTGCTGTACTTCCACAGGTAGGCCTGGGCAATGCTCTGTCATGGCCTGGCTTACTCACCCCAGGAGTAGGGGCAGGAGGGAGGCCAATGTATGGCTGCAGCCTAAGGGGCTACTGACCCTTTGAAGGCAGGATTCCAGTCTCCCACTCCCCTAATATCTTTCCTCACCAAAGCCCTCTTGTGACTCCTCCTTCCCAGTGACATTGAACCCCTTGAACCTGTCCCCAAAAGGCATCTTTTCCATCTATCTCCGTAACCACCCTCCCCAAGGATATCATGTAGCAACCATTTTCCTGAAGCCTGTGACCTAGAGACCTAGTCTGGAGAAAGAACTCTCCACCCTGGTTCTCAGGAAAGCGCCTACACAGCAGGCTGTCAGCCAGTGCCACCAAGCCCTCCTGTCCCTGTGGCTGTGCAGGTCCTTCCCCAGGGCAGCCCAAGATCCCTGTGCCCTCCTCCAACCTGCCTGCTCCATTTGCTTCACAGGCAGCTCCAGCCCTTCAACTGTCTGCAGGCTAACCTCTTTTCTCTCCACCTCTCTCAGTACACTGAGCCTCTGCGAAGCCTGCCCCACAGGCCTTGTGACGTGAGCTCCGCCTCCTCCCCCAGTGTGCAGAGTCTGGGACACGCGGCATTGCCACCCTCTGCTTGGGATAAACTTCAGAACCAGCAGAGAGCAAAAGCAGAGGCAACTCAACATGCTGAGACCCAGCGGGAGGAAGAAGTCAAATCTGGAAAGCTGGGAGTCTCTCAGCCTCCATGCCCAGGACTCAGGGGCACTGCCTGGTCTCCACAAGCGGATGGGACCCTCCTGGGCCTTTGCTCAAACAATTCCCTCAGCCTGAACACTCCTCTTTCCACCTCCTGAACCTGCATAATGCTTACTCATTCTTCAAGTCAGCCTAGATGTCACTTCCTCCAGGAAGCCTTCCGTGAATACCCCCTACAAAATCTCAAACCTTGCCCTTTCTCTGTGCTCCCCAAATAATACCAGTCACAATACTCTATCACTGGGCCTCTCTCTCTCTCTCTCTCAGTACTGAGAACTCTTTAGGGGAAGAGACTATACTTATTCAAAAGAGTACATTTCGTGCTAATTTGGCAACAAGCACTCAATAGGTGCTCAACAAATGCTTGATGGATCAGTGAAAGTTTGAGGTGGGAAACTTGATGGGGAGGGAGTTGACACTACCCAGGGGCTCCTCACATGTTATCCAGAGAGATCTTCCCCAGCTTATACTGGCCTTTTCTTCGGGTTGCCATCGCCCCATGCTCCCTGTAGGCTCATGGTTGGGCCGGACTGAAGGGAGCGGCACAGGGCAGGGGAGCGCAATGGGAGAAGGAACGAAGCACAACCAGGCGGGTTAGCCCAAGCGAGGGTCTTACTCAAAGCAAGAGCATGGCTCCTGCTGTCCAAGCCCAAGGGGCTGAGATACTCCTGGGGCCAAAACAGACCACCCAGGGAGTCAAAGGGCTGCTTGAGGGGCAAGAACTGGGGTCATGATACATGCCATGCTGTGGGGGCATCTGCACGTTCTAAACTGGCTTGGTGACTTGGAAAGTGGTCCATTGTCCGTCAGGAGGCCTAGATTCTGTCCTCACTCCACGTGATGTCAAACAGTTCCCTCTCCTCTCTGGCCCTCAGCTTTCTCATGTACAAGGTCAGGGACCTCCAAGGTTCATTCCAGCCTCCATCTAATACGGGTTCCTAGCATGGAAGGCCTGTATTTTATCAGCCATCCTTTTCATCAGAGCAGCTCCTGACCCTGATTGGGACTCAGCAAAGTATCAGTGGACCGCTGCCAAGGCGGAGAATGGAAGGAGGAAGTATTGGGGGTGGGGGGACGCAGAGAGATAATCTAATTCTGCAATCATCCCTGACTGCAGTTTCCTTAAATGGCGAGTCACAATATTGGGACCAATTCAGCTAAAGAAAATTCTAGAATTTCAGGAGAGATAGGGAATAATCAAGGACAGTCTTGGAAAGGCCAGCTGGACACCTCTGGAAGCAGTTGGCACTGGATTGTTAAAGGGTAGTGGAAGGGCATCCCTGTTACAACCCCCACGGCTCAGGATGCTGAGAGGACAGAAGAAAGCCAAGGGAAGAAGAGTCCCCAGGTGTGGGCAGAGATGTGGGTGGCCACAGCTCTCCTAGTAGCAGCCACCAGGACCTGGCTGTGTGATTTTGGGCGAGAAACTTAGCCTCTCTAATCTTCTGTTGGGGATAACAATATTACTTGCCCAAAGACAGGAGGTGGCGAAATAATCTTCTCATGGTGCCTTTGAGGGCTGAGACCAGAGATTGTGTGATCCTTCTAACTCTTCCTCCACTTATGCCTGCTCCCCCTCACAGACCAATGCTTAGCACTCCTGCATAAAGTGGGGCCCAACTCCATTTGTGCCTGTTCCACCTGGGACGCACATAGAGAGCAGGTGGCAGAGAGCAGGAGGGCAAAACTGGGGTGGGGAGCAGATTCCTGAGTCTAACTGGCAGGGTTGGAAAACATGCCCACTTTGGCCCTGTTCCCAGTGGGTTTCCTGAAGAAATGAACAAACAGGGTGAGGCAGTAAAAGGAACACAAATGAGAATTCGCTTGGGATCCTCAAAGCCCAGCCGGTGCCTTACAGACTTCTGCAGACACACTGTGGGCGGGCAGGGCTGCTCAGGGCCAGAACTGAAGAATCCACCCCCAACCTGGTCTGGCCAGAGCCTCTACAGGTAGACATATGAGCACGCAGACCCCTCTGTGTACTCACCCACGCCCTCTACCCTGGCCTGGCCTCCGGGGGAGCCGCAGCTGGCAGAGGCCTCCCTGTAGTCCATACTGCAGCTTTGAAGCATCTCTTTGTTAGCAGAAAAATGGGAGCTCTTACATGTTTAAGAGCTGCCAGTACTACCACCTCGAATGCTGCGGGGGGGAATGCATGGCCCACTCCAGTCTCCTGGGGTGCTAATTTCTTAGGACAGGAAGGAGACTTTGGAAACCACCACCAGGCAGGCCTACGTAAGCTGAAAAGTTACAAGAGCGGGGCAAAAGTGCACCCCTAGCCAAAGGCTGTCCAGGACTAGGCATCTTTGCTTCAAGCAAGCTGCAGGCCTGAGAGAGGGCAGGCCCACCCTGGAGCCTTGCAGAGCTGCGAGGGAGAAGCTGGGAGGAGGCGATCACCCCAAAATAGACTTGTTTTTTTTCACAACTTTTTCATGAGGCACTGGCGTCTCTTGCAACATGGAAAAAAAATAGCCTGAACTGTTAACAAATAAAGATTATAAAAAGCCCCAAATGTTCCCCATAAGTTTTCATGTGCCTGTGATGCTGGGCTGGGGTGGGGGTGGGGAGTGTGCTGGAGGAGGGGCAGGGGAGGTGTGTGTCCGAAAGGCCCCAGTCTCCTCTCTCCTGACCCACTTCGCCCCTTGGTAGCTGGTTCCACTACAGCTCACAGGGATGATAATTGATGCTGGGGATGGGAAAGTTTTCTGCTGCCCTTCAGAAGTGGTCCTTTGTGAGTGTGGATTACTGTTTACTGCTTCCAGGTAAAGGAATGTGTGGCACTGAGCAGGGTGTCTTAAAAGCAAATCAAATGGCAATGAGGCTGATTTAAATTAGGCTACCCCATCCTGACCAGTGTGGCTCAGTTGGTTGGGTGTCATCCCAGAAAGAGAAAGTTCTCCATGTCAGTGCACGTGCCTGGGTTGTGGGTTCACTCCCGGTCCAGGCATGTATGAGAGGCAGCCAATCGATGTTTCTCTCCCGCTCTGTCTCCCTCCCTTCCCCTCTTTCTAAAAATAAATAAATAAAACTTTAAAAACATAGCATAATAAATTAGACTGCCCCACTGGGTGGACATGGTTTGTTTAGTAAATACTTAAAGGGCTTAGTGTTGTTGTCAAAGTCAGCTTACCCTGAACTTGAACCCCACCTTGGGCATTGCTGCATGTCAGCAATCAGAGATGAGTTGAGGGTTGCAGCTGCTTTGGACTCAGATTAAAAGGTTTTGTGGGTCCATCCAGAAGGGACCTGGTCCTCACCTGCACTCTGAGTTCCCCTTGCAGGGCTCCAGGCCAGAACTGCTGCTGCACCCTGTGCCCGGCCTTGGAGCCTTCATGGTCCTGGGACTCCACCAACATGAGAAATGGTGTAAACGGTGCAGGAGTGAAGTCTGGAACCGGGTCCCCGTCCCCTCGGGGTCCTCAGTAAAAAGAGGAGGTTGACCTAGAGGATGTCTGAGGAGCCTCTGGCCCTGGCTTTGTATTACCAGACAGAAGACTGCCCCCAGCTCCCCGGAGCTCTGTGCTCCCCACAGAGTCTGGGATCAGCCAGGGACCCACTCCACCCACCTTCACAGGCCCCCTCTCTCGTCTCCTCCTTTCCTCCTTAGCTCTCCTTCTCCCTTTTCTTTGTCTCTCCTATTCATTCTTCTCCCTCCCCTGACCTCCTGGACAGAGATTTCTATACAAATGCACACACGTGGCTCTGGCTTGGTCAAAGAGAGGAGGGTGGCAAGCAGGCAGACAGCCAGGACATTGGGGACTCTAATGGGCATTATTCAACCCTAGATGGACAGGTGGTCGGAGAATGCCGGCCTGAGGTTTCCTGAGGTAGTGACGTTGAGGGACCAACAGGACAACTGTACTGTCTCTGACCTTCTTGGACCCTAAAGCCTTCTCACAGTCTCCAATCAGCCAGACTGAGCAGCCAGCTACCCCGTGGAAACTGCAGCCCCTCAGGGGTATGGCCGAGAGAGGGAGGGCTGTACAGAGGGTCCGGTGTTCCTCGTCCCAACCCAAGCATTGCTCTGCAGGCCGGTCGGTCAATCCCAGTTTCCCGGACCCCTAGGGCAGGGCGTGAAGTGAGATTTGGAGAAGCCAGGCAGACCAGAGCACAGGGAGTGGGCACCAGGACACAAAGGGTAAAGGAGCTGGTGCTCAGAGCTGGAAACTTCCCATGGAACAGGGCAGCCCACGCCACAGCCTGTGACACATGTCCCTGGACAGGGTGGCAGGGGTGGCAGGTTGTTGAAACTCAGCCTCTTGGAAACACAGTTCAGGGTACCACCAAGGCCACTGAACATGTGCCTCAACGTAATCTGGCTTACCACAGTTCTGGAAAGTTCCTGGTCACCCTACCTTTCTCCCATCTTACCCTCTTCTTCCTTCCAGGGGACACCTTGAAAGCTGTCTGGGAGCCTGTGCAATGGGTGGCATTCTTGGGCTAGAGGAAGCCCCGAGAGGGGACTTGTGCTGTCGTCTCCACACCCCACAGGGAAGCCATGGGGCAGCAGAGTGGCCGGCACACCCGAGCTTACATTGCTCCAGCCACCATTCTGCACGTGCAGAGCTGAGCACCTGGGCCAAGGTGCATGGAGGTTTCCGTCCAACTTTGTTCCTCTTTCCAGTCAGACCTGGCCAAGAACTGTCAGGTTGTCAGAGTCCTGAGCACATGCTGCCTCCTGGGCCTGCGGTGACTGTGCAGGAGGCAGAGAGGGTTTGGCCTGCTGACAACCCCGCCAGGCTGAAGGCACCTGACCTGCCTGTGCAGCCAGTCAGCTAGCCTGTCCTGGGTCTCTGGAAAAAAGGAGCTGCTTTTGCTTATTCATTCATTTATCTTTTCTTCCACTGATCCCCATGCCAGAGACCCCACTGTGCTAGAGATTGTGAGGTTCTAAAATAATAACGATGCCAACCCAGCCATCAAGAACCTGAAGTTTAACAATAATAATTGTTAAGTGGTCAGTGACATGGGCTGTGAAAGGATTCACAAAGAGAAGAAAGTGTAGAGAGTAAAGATTTTAATTCACTTTCCAAGAGAAGAGAGGGGCATGGTGTGGAGACATACACTAGCATTGAGGGGTGGGGCCTTGAGTTTTTATTGGATTATAATCGGATTAAAAAAGGGTGGGGTTGCTGTTGTGTGGCCCCTGGGCTGTTGGGGGCTACAGCTGGTTCTGCCTGTAGCTGTAGGGAGTGGTGAGTCACATTCCGTTCTTGCTTTCCAGTAATTTGCAGTCCTTCAAATAAACTCAGAAGAGTAAATCGGCCGTCACGTTTAACGAGGACATAGGCCTGCTCAGCAAATGGTACCATGATAGCAAATGGCACTGGCTTTGTCCTTTCAATAACAATTATTATTATTTATAGACAGTTTATTACATGCCCGGTATTGGACTATACATATTACTACATTTAAACTTGCTAACAATCCTATGAGGAGGTACTATTATTATCCCCACTTGGTAGGTGAGGACACTGAAGCTTCAAGACATGATGGGACTTGCCAAGGGCACAAAGCAGGTCGCCCCAGAGCAAGGTTTCTCAGCTGGCAGCTGGCTCAGAGCCTTTTGGGGGAGACAGCATTTTAAAGCATTAACATGTTGATGAGCCTGGTGCCTGAGCCCCGATTTTCAAGCATTAACACGCCGTCCTTTGTTCATATGACTACAACCCTCCTTATCTCACAGATGAGAAAACTGAGGCCCAGAGCAGAAACCAACCAGGGCAAAGTCACACAAGAAGTCTGGCTATTGTCAGGCCCAGTGCTATGGCCCCAGTGCCAAACCTTACCTCTGAGTTTCAATTTCCTCTTGCGTGAAACTAGCGGGTTCTACAGGATGATCTCCCCCAGTTTTAAAATTCTGACTGTGTGATATTATCGCATGATGTTGTAATCTGCCTTCAGGGAGGTTCAGCAGGAGCTTCATGGCCATAGGGACACAGAAAGCAGAAAAACAGGAAGGGACCGGCTGAGACTTGTCTCAAAGCCCTGTCCCAGCCCACACCCTCAACAGTCCTTGCTCCATAGAGAGTTAAGAATGTGGAAATGTTTTCATGCCTCAAGGCAGGGGCTTCTAACTCAGTTGATAGAATAGCTAACATATATTATATATGTGTATATATATATTATACATATACATATATACATTATATATACACATATATATGCATACACACACATATACCTCCAGCAGAAGAACCAACAAGTCTTTAGAGCTGGAGATGAGAACTTACGCTGAGAGGTAAGGGCACAGGGAGAAGACATAAAATCACTACCTTAGAGCCCAGGCAAAGTTAGCTGTCAATTTGGACAGCTGGATCCTTAGCCAGTCACCTCATTTGGCCAAGCTGACACCTGTGGGAGGGCTACGCTCTTCTCAGCATCAGTCCCTGGTCTGACTTACCCCAGCTGAGCAGGGACACCCTCAGGTTCCAAGAAGTCTCAGGCTCAGCCTCGTCCCTTCCTAAAACAAGAGGAGCTCCCTCACTCAGCTACTCCTTGGCAAGGAGGTGACAGCCAGCAGGCCAGGGATCTCTGTTGCCTGAGGAGGAATTCCTGGAGCAAGCCTGAAGGTCCTTGGCCAGATGTGACTAGAAAAAGGAACAAACTTGGGTGGGCTGGGGCGAGGGAGGGTGAGAATCAGGGTTAGGGCAGCTGCTCAGTTTCTTTTGGGAGAAATGGATCCTACTGCTTGAAGGATAGGGGTGCTCCAGGTGGTAAGGGGCATGAGGCCAGGGGTCGGGGGAACAATAGGAAAAGGCCAGATGCAGGATAACTGAAGAGAGGAGATCCCTGGGTGCAGGTGGTGATCTCGGTCTAGTGGGGTGTGAGTCGTTCACTTACCTGCCACCTCTCCTGTGGGACCAGCTGGGATGTCATGATTTCCTGGCCAGAAACAGTGTCCCAGGCCAGGGCAGTGGGAGAGAAGGCATGAGGGAACAATCCACGGATTTTAGGGGCTGGGGTCTGAAGCCAGCCCACAGGGAGCCAGGTAAGGGACACAGTTACTGTATCCAGGGGTGGGACTAGCAGGCCGGCCTCCTGGACAGTTTTCTCCTCACTCAGGGCTGTGCAGAACCCAGAGCTGAGCTACCTGGAGGCCATGTTACCATCTTTGGACAGGTGAGCGATCTACCCCCACTCTTCCAGAAGGCAACTGCTCTTTCCACCTCTTCCCCAGACTGTCCTTGACTTCTTACCTCCCCCTACTGCCATGGCTCAGGACTTACAGCCCACCCTGCCCCTTCCAGCGGCTTTGCTGAGAAGCAAAAGGCTCTGTGCCGGTTGGCTAGGTTGGCCCCTGGGAGGGCACAAAAGGGACAGGGCCAAGGGAGATCCTTAGCGGATTCTGGAAGCAAAGCCCTCACACAGCCTCAGAGAGTGACTTCAGTCAGAAGACCCATCAGACAGATCAGGGAGTTGGCGGGTCAGTGACATGATGTCCTGAGGTCTAGCCACTACCCTACTCCTTGTTAGGGTATCGCTGGCCTGCAGGGGGCGCTAGAGAAACATGCATTCAGCATCATCTCATCTCCCTCTTAGCCACACTTGGTGACCGTGATTGGGAAGATGCACAGGAGTAAAGGGTGGTGGTAAGAAAATGAGTCTGTGCCTCCATATCCACACCAATGATTATAATCAGGATTATTTTTCAAATTAAAAGCACCTTTTTTTCTTGTTTTTAAAAGATTTTATTTATTTTTATGTTTTTCATTTTAAAGTATATTTTATTGATTATCCTAATTCAGTTGTCCCATTTTTTCTCCCCTTTATCCTGTCTACCCTGCACCCCCCTCCCTCCAGCATTCCCCGCCCCCTTAGTTCATTCATGTCCATGGGTCATACACATAAGTTCTTTGGCTTCTCCATTTTTCATACTATTCTTAACCTCTCCCTGTCTACTTTGTACCTACCAGTTATGCTTCTTATTCCCTGTATCTTTTCCTACATTCTTACCTCTCCCCCTCCCCCTCCCTGCTGATAATCCTCCATGTGATGTCCATTTCTGTGATTCTGTTCCTGTTCTAGTTGTTTGCTTAGTTTGTTTTTATTTTTTTTTACATTCACTTGTTGATAGTTGTGAGTTTGTTGCCATTTTACTGTTCATAGTTTTGATCTTCTTCTTTTTCTTATATAAGTTCCCTTAACATTTCATATAATAATGGCTTGGTGATGATGAACTCCTTGAACTTGACCTTATCTGGGAAGCACTTTATCTGCCCTTCCATTCTAAATGATAGCTTTGCTGGATAGAGTAATCTTGGATGTAGGTCCTTGCCTTTCATGACTTCAAATACTTCTTTCCAGCCCCTTCTTGCCTGTAAGGTTTCTTTTCAGAAATCAGCTGACAGTCTTATGGGAACTCCTTTGTAGGTAACTGTCTCCTTTTCTCTTGCTGCTTTTAAGATTCTGTCCTTATCTTTAATCTTGGGTAATGTAATTATGATGTGCCTGGCTTAATGTGTCCTTCCTTGGGTCCAACTTCTTTGGGACTCTGAGCTTCCTGTGCTTCCTGGAAGTCTATTACCTTTGCCAGATTGGGGAAATTCTCTATCATTTTTTCAAATAAGTTTTTCAATTTCTTGTTCTTCCTGTTCTCCTTCTGGCACTCCTATGATTCAAATGTTGGAATGTTTAAAGTTGTCCTGGAGGTTCCTAAGCCTCTACTCAATTTTTTGAATTCTTGTTTCTTCATTTTGTTCTGGTTGAATGTTTATTTCTTCCTTGTGCTCCAAACCATTGATTTGAGTCCCGGTTTCCTTCCCTTCACTGTTGGTTCCCTGTATATTTCGCTCTATTTCACTTTTCACAGCCTTCACTTTTTCCTCTATTTTGTGACCATACTCAGCCATTTCTGTGAGCATCCTGGTTACCAGTGTTTTGAACTCTGCATCTGATAGGTTGGCTATCTCTTCATCACTTAATTTTTTTCAGGAGTTTTGATCTGTTCTTTAATTTGGGCCATATTTCTTTGTCTCAGCACACCTGTTACATTGCAAGGAGCGGAGCCTTAGATATTGCCAGGGTGGGGCAACCCACATCACTTCATTGTGGCTGTATGTGGTGGAGGGGTCAGAGAGGGAACAATGCTGCTTGCTTGGTTCTCAGCTTTCAATCACTTGGCCCCCACTACCTACAAACAAATTGGGCCCTTCTCGTGTTGATTTCCAGGTTGGTGGGTTTGTGTATGTCCTAGGACCCTGTGGGTCTCTCCAATGACTATCCTGTGAGGCTGGGAGTTTCTCCCACCATTGCAACCCCCCCAGATTTTTACAGCCAGAGGTTTTGAGGCTTTCTTTTCCCATGCTGGGATCCTGGCTTGTGGGGTCTCTCTCGCTTCCTAGTTGTTTCTCCTGGTTTATCCACATGCAAATGTGGAACTACCAGCCACTGCCTTGCTGAATTGTCCTCTCCACTCCAGCTGTCCAGCTCCACCCCTCCTACCAGTCTGAATGAATGTTTCTTCTTTAACTCCTTGGTTATCAGACTTCCATACAGTTCGATTTTCTGGCAGTTCTGGTGGTATTATGTTTTTAAATTTGTTGTTGTCCTTCTTTTGGTTGTGTGAGGAGGCAAAGTATATCTTATCTATGCCTCTATCTTGGCAGAAGTCTCTAAAATCACCTTTAAGAAGACAACAGTACATCCTGACCATATAGGCTTAGGAGTTGGGAATCCCAAGTCAGACTGAGTTCAAGTCAAAGGGATTCCACTCACAGGCTTTTTGCTGCATGTTTCCTTTTGTAGTCATTAACATTTTTTAAACAATGTATCATGTGGTACATTAAAGTATTAGAGACATACAAGTTATAAAAGATAGTAAAGACCCAGACAACTGTGAACCCCTTAATCAACTGGAAAAGTATAATATGACCAATGAACTGCATGGGTGAAGCTACACGTAACTCCCCACCCTTACCTGCCACCTCTCCAACCAAGGGACCCCATTCTGCATTCTGTGTTTGTCATTTCCCTGATGATTTAATATACAGGGTCCAGCACAAATAACACCCCTTTTTATTACAAAATGTTTTATTACAAAATCATAAGTACATAACTCTGTAACATAACAATATCACACTCAAGCACACCATGTGACATTTTAGGTGAGATGTTCAAATTAAAACTATAAATTATTACATCCATATTATTACCCTACCAATCACACTCAAGCAGGCCTTACTTCTGCTGGACCCTATATTTTATAACTCCACCTGTAACTGATTTTTACCAGTTGAGTGTTTTGCTTGTTTTTGTTTTTAAGAAGAAACAGAGTATTATATTTTAAAAATATTTCCCTGGTTCTGTAGTTCACAGGTGTTCATTTATAAATATTATTAATAATTGCAGCAAAGTTGGAAAATATAAAAAATTTAAAACCATTACAATTTCACCACTAGTAGATAGAAACATAAAAAATATATAATTCGTAGAATACTATGTGCATAGCATTACATATATAGCTTTTTTTTATATCTTTTTTTTCTCCGAGCATACAGTTTCAGAGTAGAACATTCAGACAGTGAAAGTAAATAAAGAAAAGATACTACGTGTTACACACTGCTCTGAACATGCTCAGTGTGCCTCCCCACATCGTAACTGGTTATTCAGGAGCAAACTTCTCCACAGGAAAGAAGGTTCCAGATCACACCCATCACCCCAGCCAGTGTGAAGGCTCTCCGGTCATATCCTTGGCCAGGAAGAGATTTGTATGCACCCCTGAATAAGCATAACATGGGAGGGGGTGCCCTCAACAACCATCAACAATGGAACCTCTTTCCAAAGAACCCACATAAATTCCGAGGGAAAAAATTGTGCTATTGAACATTTAACAAACCATTCAAGGCACATAAAATCGGTTACTACGTGATAAATGTTATGCCTCTACCAACGACCTTGTTACCCTTAGGCAGAGAACAAAAACGTGCGTTATGACCAAAATCAAGTTGTATTTCCCCCACATTCTGTTCATGCTTTTCTGTGGCCAAACTATTAACCTCAGAGTTCCAGCTCTTTTTAGTGAAACCATTTGAACTCTGTTTCACTGGATTGGTGTATCGTAGTCTACCTATTGGTGCAAACATATCTACACGTGATCTCCATCCCCATTCATGCATGTGGCAGGCAGGGCCAACCCTCCACACCCACTATTTCTAAAGGGAGGCTGCAAGGCACCCACGATCCACAGGACAGTATCTGTCCCAGTGGACTGGAGTTGGCACAAAATCGAGCCTCTTTTGTTAGGTAGTTCTGCCTGGTACATAAGAAAGACTTGAGACTGCGGGAGTAACAGCAATGGGGCAGGGGTTGGGGGTGGGGGGCGGAAGGAGACAGTGGGGGAGAGCCGCCCACCACCAACAGGTGGCAAGGCCAGGAGACTGGGGGAGATGTTCCAAAATAGACATTGCCTTGTTGCCCAGGGCCTTCCTTCACCTGGATGATGACAGAGATGATGGCGATCCAGTGGCCTCTGAGTCTTCCTGCACTGGGGTGGGTGGAATGGTGACAGTGCAGGGCCAGAGATCACTGGGAGCCATGGGAGGCTTCTCTCCTCTAGCTCTGCTGAAGAAGTGCCCAGGCAGGTCCCAGACTTAGCCCCTCCAGTGACAGACACCCCCATGTGTAGACTGGGGCCCTTAAATCCCAGTGGGGAGGCCTGGGGTTGGCGACGCGGTTGCAGGCGAAAGTGATGGGACACGGGCTGCCTGGGCCGAGCAGCATGGCGCCCCTGCAGCTGGAGCTCAGCTGACTGGGCGCAGCGCCAAGCGGAGGCCCTAGACTCCTCTGGAGAAGCTGGCACTTCCCGGTGACAGCGTGCCAGCCGGAGTGGGCCCGCTGCTCATTCTGCAACCTCTGGCTCGCAGATGCAGTTGCTTGAGGAGCAGGTAGGAGGAGGAAGGAGCAAAGGTGACACCTACCTTCTGTCTCTTTACATCCCCTCCCTCTCCCCTCCCCCTCTCCCCCCCCCCGCCCCCCCACCAAACCACCCCAAGAAGGATCTGGCGCCAGAGGCAGCTGGGAATTCCTGGCAGGGACAATTTGAAATGAATCTGGTTAGCAGAAGGCTGAGCTCTCAAAACCCGCCGACGTGGAACAATGTCCAGCGGTCTACCCTAGGGGGAGGAGAGCCTCTGCTGGCTCCATCTGAGCAAGGAGGAGGGCGGGGAGTGGGGAGGCCGCTGCGGGCTAGGCTCTGGCGGCGGAGGGTCGTTGCCCCAGACCTGCCCCAGGCCCTCCTCCAGGCTTCTCGGTCAGCTGTGAAACAGCTCCGGTTTGGGAACAATTGTCGCCACAACCAGAGTTAAAGAGCCCTTTCACTTATACCAGAGGCTGAATCAACTTCAGTGACACACATTTATAGAATCAGTTATGGCAGGCACCGTGCCAGGCTTTGGCAATTTACTTTCACCCTAGGAAATGAGATTGAAGGAAAAAATATGTTCTGACAAGCAGACCTTTTAGATATCCTGCAGTAGAATTCTGGGAAAGACATTGATAAATCTCAGAGGACAACAGGGAAGGAGTTTAGAATCGGAAAAGCTGTGAACAAATTCGTTTGCTTTAATGGCTACAAACATGCTGTGTCACACCTGAAAGAAGGAGCAGCTTAGAGCCATCGAGTGGTTCCTTTTTATTGGCCAGGGTGACAAGAGGAAGTTAACTGTAGGAGACTTGAACAAATTTTGAAGACTGTTGTTTTGGGGTCACCGCTATGGACTGAGGTGCACTTAACATAACCAAGTTGAAGTACAAAGCTGTAATCTGGGATTTCTAAAGTATCTGGCTTCACACAGAATCGTTAGAAGATGAGACTCCTCAGAACTTAGAGCTCTAATGTTCAGTGTCCACAGAGTTTGTTTTTAAAGAAAACTTGGTATTGGACGTTAGTTCAAACTTTCACTTTGAAGATAGCTAGGATAACAATCAAAATGTCCTGATTAAATGAACTGACCCTTCTGTTTTTCAGAATTATGAAGGAATTTGACGATTAAATGAATTTTTATTTCTGTTCTCACTGATAAGATCAACACAATTTTCGCCGTCCTCATAAATATTCTAATATAACAATTGAGCATTTAAAATCTGAAGGATTTTAATTTACTAGTAATTTTTTTTACCAAATAAAAATAGGTAAAAGGAACACGTAAATGTAATTCACTTTAAGAAAAGAAAATAAATATGGAAATGCACTTTAACATTTCTTTTCAATTACAGTTGACCTACAATATATTAGTTTCAGATGTACAGCGCAGTGATTAGACAGTTGTATACGTTACAAAGAGATCTCCCCGTACGCCTCGTACCCGCCTGGCACTATACATAGTATTACATTATTGACTATATCCCTGACTGTGTACCTTATATCCCCGTGCCTGATTTTATAACTGACAATTTGTACTTAATCTCTTTCATGTTTTTTGCCCACCTCCCCCAGCCCCAGCCATCTGGTAACCATCAATTTGTCCTCTGTATTTATGAGTTTATTTCTGTTTGGTTTGTTTGTTTATTTTGTTTTTTATCTTCCACATATAAACAAAGTCATATGGTATTTGTCTTTCTCTGTCTGACTTATTTTACTTAGCATAATACCCTGTGGGTCCATCCATGTTGTCACAAACGACAAGATTTCACTCTTTATGGCCGAGCACTATTCCACTGCGTACATGCACCACATCTTCTTTACCCATTCACCTATCGATGGACACTGAGGTTGCTTCCCTATCTTGGCTACTGCAAATAATGCTGCAGCGAACGTAGGGGTGTATATGTCTTTTTGAATTAGTGTTTTGGATTTCTTTGAATAAATACCTAGAAGTGGAATTGCTAGATTATATGGTAGTTTTATTTTTAATTTTTTGAGGGAAATCCATATGGTTTTCCACAGTGGCTCCACCAATTTACAATCTCACCAACAGTGCACGAGGGTTCCCTTTTCTCCACATCCTCGCCAGCACTTGCTGTTTGTTGATTTATGGATAATAGGCATTCTGACGGGTGTGAGATGGTATCTCATTGTGGTTTTAATTTGCGTTTCTCTGACAATTAGTGATGTTGAGCATCTTTTCATATGTCTATTGGCCATCTTTATGTCCTCTTTGGAGAAATATTTATTCCAGTCCTCTGCCCACTTTTAAATGGGATGGTTTGGTTCTTTGGTGTTAAGTTGTATGTGTTTCTTATATATTTTGGATATTAACCCCTTATTGGCTGTATCATTGGTGAATAGGTTCTCCCATTCAGTAGGTTGTCTTTTGCTTTTGCTGATGGTTTCCTTTGCTGTGCAAAATTTTTTTAATTTGGCCCTGGCTGGCATGGCTCAGTGGATTTAGCGCCAGCCTGTGAACCAAAGGGTTGCCAGTTGGATTCCCAGTCAGAGCGCATGCCTGGGTTGCAGGCCAGGTCCCCAGTAGGGGGCGTGTGAGAAGCAACCACACAGTGATGTTTCTCTCCCTCTCTTTCTCCTTCCCTTCCCCTCTGTCTAAAAATAAATAAAATCTTAAAAAAAAATTCTTTTTAGTTTGGTACAATCCCATTTGTTTATTTTTTCTTTTGTTTCCTTTGCCCAAGGCAACATATCCAAAAAAAAAAAAAATATTGCTAAGAGTGATGCCAAAGAGTTTACTGCCCATGTTTCCTCCCAGGAGTTTTATGGCTTTAGATTTTACATTGAAGTCTGTAATCTATTTTGAGTTTATTTCTGTATATGTTGTAAGAAAGTGGCCTCGTTTCAGTTTTTTGCATTTATCTGTTCGGGTTTTTTTCAATACTGTTTGTTAAAGAGACTGTCTTTACCCCATTGTATGTTTTAAAGTATATTTTATAGATTATGTGATTACAGTTGTCCCAAGTTTTCCCGCTTTGCCCCCCTCTACCCAGTATCCTCCCCACTCCCTTAGTTCAAGTCCATGGGTCATGCATGTAAGGTCTTTGCCTTCTCCATTTCCTGTACTGTTCTTAACATCCCCCCTGTCTATTTTACACCTCCCATTTATGCTTCTTATTCCCCGTACCTTTTCCCCACTCTCCCCCTTCCCCCTCCCCACTGATAGCCCTCCATGTGATCTCCATTTCTGTGATTCTCTTCCCGTTCTAGTTGTTTGCTTAGTTTTGTTTTCTTTTTTAGATTCAGTTGTTGATAGTTGTGAATTTGTTGCCTTTTTAATGTTCATAGTTTTGAACTTCTTTTTCTTAAATAAGTCTCTTTAACATTTCATATAATAAGGGCTTGGTGATGATTAACTCCTTTAGCTTGACCTTACCTGGGAAGCACTTTATCTGCCCTCCCATTCTAAATGATAGCTTTGCTAGATAATCTTGGATGTAGGTCCTTGCTTTTCATCACTTTGAATACTTCTTGCCAGCCCCTGCTTGCCTGCAAAGTTTCCTTTGAGAAATCAGCTGATAGTCTTGAGGGACTCCTTTGTAAGTAACTTTTTTCTTTTCTCTTGCTGCTTTTAAGATTCTCTCCTTATCTTTAATCTTGGGTAATGTAAATATGATGTGCCTTAGTATGTTCTTCCTTGGGTCCAACTTCTATGGGACTCTCTGAGCTTCCTGAACTTCCTGGAAGTCTATTACCTTTGCCAGACTGGGGAAGTTCTTTATCATTTTTTCAAATAAATTTTCAATTTCTTGTTCTTCCTCTCCTCTTTCTAGCATCCCTATGATTTGGATGTTGGTACATTGGAAGATGTCCCAGAGGCTCCTTATACTATCTTTGTTTTTTTTTGAATTGTTTCTTCTTGCTGTTCTGGTTGAATGCTTCTTTCCTCCTTATGTTCCAAGTCATTTATTTGAATCTTGGTTACCTTCCCTTCACTGTTGGTTCCCTGCAGATTTTTCTTTATTTCATTTAGTGTAAACGTCATTTCTTCCTTTATGTTGTTGCCATACTCAATGAGTTCTTTGAGCATCCTGATCACCAGTGTTTTGAACTCTGCATCTGATAGGTTGGTTATCTCCATTTCATTTAGTTATTTTTCTGGGGTTTTGTTCTGTACTTTCATTTGGACCATATTTCGTTGTCTCCTCAATTTGGCAGCCTCCCTGTGTTTGTTTCTGTGTACTAGGTAGAGCTGCTTCAGCTCCCTGTCTTATTAGCTTGGCCTATTATAGAAAAGGCACCTGTAGCACCTATAAATTGTGTGGGACAGAGCCTGTAGTATTCACCAGGGCAGGGCAACCCAGTTCAGTGCTTTGTGGCTGTGTTGGGGTGGGGGTGGGGGGCTTGGAGAGAGGACAGTGCCACTGCCTGGCTTCTGGAGGTTTGCCCAGCACTTGCCCAGTTTCCAGTCACTTCATCCACTCCCCGTATGTGACTGGCACCCTTCCAACTGTTGCCCTGGTGCTGAATCCCAGAGTGGGTGAGTTTGCATACATTCTAAGTCCATGTGGGCCCTTTAAGTGGAGTCTCCTGAAAATCCGGCAGTTTCTTCCACTATCCCAACCCCCACTGGTTTTTACATCCAGAAGTTTATGGAGATTTATCTTCTTGGCGCTGGAACCCAGAACTGTGTTGTCTGGCCTGGGCCTGGGATCACTCACTCTCAAGGTATCCCTCTTGATTTTTATCCATCACGTGTGAATGTGGGATCACCTGCGCCTGTTCCACCACCACCACAATTGCCTCTCCGTGCCACACCACATCTCCTCACCTCTCTGCCTGTCTCCATATCTCTGCTCCTCCTACCTATCCGGATGAATGTGGCTTCTTTCAATTCTTGGTTGTCAGGCTTCCATACAGTTAAGTTTTCTGACTGTTCTGGGTGTTATTTGTTTTGAGATTTAGTTGTAATTCTTTTTGTGGTTGTGTGAGGAGGCAAAGTGTGTCTACCTACACCTCCATCTTTTCCTTTAAAGATTTTTATTTATTTATTTTTAGAGAGAGGGGAAGGGAAGGAGAAAGAGAAGGAGGAAAACATCAATGCGTGGTTGCTTCTAGTGTGTCCCCTCCTGGGGACCTGGCCCGCAACCCAGGCATATGCCCTCATTGGGAGTTGAACCGATGACATTTTGGTTCACAGGCTGGCACTCAATCCACTGAGCCACACCAACCAAGGCTACACCTCCATCTTGACCAGAAGTTACCATTGTATATTCTTGCTTTCTTTGTTGTAGATTAATTGACCATATAAGCATGGATTTATTTCTAGGCTCTCTGTTCTGTTCCATTTGTCTATGTTTCTGTTTTTATGCCAGTTCCATGCTGTTTTGGATACTATAGCCTCAAGTACACTCTGTTATCAGGTAGTATGATACCTCCAACTTTGCTCTTCTTTCTCAAGTGTGCTATGGCTATTTGGGAATCTTCTGTGGTTCCATACAGATTTTAAGATTATTTTCTAATTCTGTGAAAAATTCCATTGGTATTTTGACAGGGATTACATTGAATCTGTAAATTGCTTTGGGTAGTATGAACATTTTAACAATGTTAAGTCTTCCTATCCATGGATATGGTATATCTTTCCACTTATTCGTATCTCTTCAATTTCTTTCTTCAGTTTCTCATATAATTTTCCGAGTCCAGGTCTTTTGTCTCCTTGGTTTGCTTTATTTCTAGGTATTTTATTCTTTTTGATACAACTGTGATGGAATTGTCTCCTTAATTTCTCTTTCTGATAGTTTGTTATTGGTGTGTAAAAATGCAACCAATTTCTTTTTTTTAATATATTTTATTGATTATGCTATTACAGTTGTCCCATTCCCCCCCCCCCCCCCCC
>VMDR010003575.1:0-20749 GCA_007922815.1 Macrotus californicus
AATTGGATTGTTTGTCTTCCTGGAGTGGAGTCGTATGAGTTCTTTATGTGTTTTGGAGATCAAACCCTTGTCCGAGGTATCGTTAGCAAATGTGTTTTCCCATATGGTTGGTTCTCTTTTCATTTTAATGCTGTTTTCTTCAGCTGTGCACAAGCTTTTTATTTTGATGAAGTCCTGTTTGTTTATTCTTTCCTTTATGTCCCTTGCTCTAGGGGACATATTGGTGAAAATATTGTTGCATGGGATATCTGAGATTTCCCTGCCTGTGTTCTCCTCTAGGACTTTATGGTGTTGCAACTTATATTTAAGTCTTTTATCCATCCTGAGTTTATTTTTGTGTACGGAATAAGTTGGTGGTCAAGTTTCATTTTTTTGCATGTACCTGTCCAGATCTCCAAAAACCATTCATTGAAGAGGCTATTTTTAGTCTATTTTATGCTTCTCCCCCTCTGTCGAATATTAATTGACCATAGAGATGGGTTTATTTCTGGCCTCTCTATTCTAGGCCATTGATCTATGTGTCTGTTCTTATGCCAGTCAGTACTAGACTGTTTTGATTACTCTGGTCTTCTAATATAGTTTGATATCAGGTATTGTGATCCCTCCTACTTTGTTCTTCTTTCTAAAAATTGCTGCAGCTATTTGGGGTCATTTAAGTTTCCATATAAATTTTTGAAATATTTGTTCTATGTCTGTGAAATATGACATTGGTATTTTAATAGGGATTGCATTGAATCTATACATTACTTTGGGTAGTATGGACATTGTGATGATGTTAATGCTTCCAACCCATGAACACACTATATGCTTCCATTTGTTTGTGTCTTCCTTAATTTCTTTCTTCAGTGTTGTGTAGCTTTCTCAGTGCAGGTCTTTTACCTCCTTGGTTAGGTTAATTCCTAGGTACTTTACTTTTCTTGTTGCTATATCAAAAGAGGTTTTCTTTCCTGATTTCTGTTTCTGACATTTCATTGTGAGTGTACAAATATGCCTTTGATTTCTGAACAATGACTGTGTATCCTGCTGTTTTGTCAAATTCACTTATTAGGTCAAGTAGTTTTTTTGGTGGATCCTATAGGAATTTCTATGTACACTATCATGTCATCTGCAAACGGTGACAGTTTTACTTCCTTCTTTCCAATTTGGATGCCTTTTATTTCTTTTTCTTGTCTGATCACTGTAGCTAGGACTTCCAATACTATGTTGAATAGAAGTGATAAAAACAGACATCCTTATCTTGTTCCTGATGTTAGCGGGGAAGCTTTTAGTTTTTGCCCATTGAATATGATGTTGGTTGTAGGTTTCTCGTATACGGCCTTTGTTATGTTGAGGAATGCTCCCTCTACTGCCACTTTGGTGAGTGTTTTTATCAAATGCTTTTTCAGCATCTATTATATGATAATGTGATTTTTGTTTTTCATTTTGTTTATGTGATATATTATGCATATTGACTTGTGTATATTGTACCATCCCTGAATCCCTGGGATGAATCCCACTTGATCATGGTGTATGATCTTTTTAATGTACTGCTGAATATGGTTTATCAATATTTTACGGAGGATTTTTAACATCTATGTTCATCAGCGATACTGGCCTGTAGTTTTCTTTCTTTCTTGTGTCTTTATCTGGTTTTGGAATTAGGGTGACACGGGCCACATAAAAAGAATTTGAGAGTCTTTCCTCTTCTTGGATTTTTTGGAATAGTATGAGTAGGATAGGGGGTTAGCTCTTCCCTAAATATTTTGTAAAATTCTCCTGTGAAGCTACCCAGTCCAGGGCTCTTGTGTACCAAGAATTTTTTCATCACTGCTTCAATTTCACCAGCTATTACTGGTATATTCAGGCTTTCTGCTTCTTCTTGATTCAGTTTTGGAGGATTATATGTTTGTAGAAATTTGTCCATTTCACTCAGGTTTGCAAATTTCTTGGCATATAATTGTTTTTAGTAATTTCTTACAATCCTCTGTATTTCTGTGGTATTGGTTGTAATTTCTTTTCTTTCATTTCTGGTTTTACTCATTTGGGTCCTCTCTCTTTTTTTCTCGATGAGTTTCCTTACAGGCTTGTCAATTTTGTTTACCTTTTCAAAGAACAAGCTCCTGGATCTACTGATCCTTAGAATTGTTCTTTTAGTCTCTATGTCATTTAATTCTGCTCTGATCTTGGTTATTTCCTTCCTTCTACGAACTCTGGGCTTTGTTTGTTGGTGTTCCTCCAGTTCTTGTAGATATAGGTTTAGGTTGTTTATTTGAAATGTTTCCATCTTTTTTAAGTAGGCCTGTATTGCTATGAACTTCCCTCTCAGAACTGCCTTCACTGTGTCCATAGGTTTTGGGCTGTTGTATGTTCATTTTCATTTGATTCCAGAAAGTTTTTGATTTCTTCCTTGATCTTGTTGTTAACCCATTCATTGTTTAATGACATGTTAATCCATCTCCATGAATTTTACTGTTTTTGAGTTTTTTCATTTAGATTATCTTTTAGTTTTAAGCCATTGTGATCTGAGAAAATGCTTCATATGATTTCAATTTTCTTAAATTTGTTGAGGCTTGTTTTGTGTCCTACGATGTGGTCTATCTTTGAAAATGTTCCATGTGGATTTGAAAAGAATGTGTATTTTGCTTCTTTGGGGTGAAAGGTTCTCTATATATCAGTTAAGTCCATTTGATCTAGAGGGTCATTCAGTGCCACAATATCCTTGTTGATTCTTTGTTTGGAAGGTCTATTCATTTCTGACAGTAGGTGTTAAAATCCCCTAATATAATTGTGTTGCTGTCAACATATTTCTTGAAGTCCTCCAAGATTTTTCTTATATATTTGGTTGCTCCTATGTTTGGTACATATATGTTTACCATGTTTATTGGTAAACATGGGAAAGAAGGGAAGATGGATTCTTCCCCTGAATATTATCAAGTATCCTTCTATGTCACTTTTAATGGCCTTTGTTTTGAAGTCTATTTTGTCTGGTATAAGTATTGCTACCCTGGCCTTTATTTCCTGTTTCTTTGCTTGGAATATTTTTTTTCCAACCCTTCACTTTCAGTCTGTGCAACTCTTCTTCTTTAAATTTTTTTCAGCCCTTTTTATTTATTAGTATTTTATTCTGTTACTGTTATTTTTATTTTTAAATATATTTTATTGATTATGCTATTACTGTTGTCCCATTTCCCCTCTTTAATCCTCTCTGCCCTACACCTCCCTACCTACATTCCCCCCACCCCAGTTCATGTTCATGGGTTTATACATGTAAGTTCTTTGGCTTCCACATTTCTTATACTATTCTTAACCTCTCCCTGTCTATTTTGTACCTACCATTCATGCTACTTATTCCCTGTACCCTTCCTTTCATTCCCTCCCCCCTACTGATAACCCTCCATATGATCTCCATTTCTGTGATTCTGTTCCTATTCCAGTTGTTTGCTTACTTTGTTTTTGTTTTTGTGTTAGGTTCAGTTGTTGTTAGTTAGGTTAGTTGTTCCATCCATGATCAAAACTATGGTACATTTACTCGATGGAATACTATGCACCAAAGAAAAATGGAGCTCCTACCCTTTGCAACAGCATGGATGGAGCTGGAGAACATTATGCTAAGTGAAATAAGCCAGGTGGTGAAAATCAAATACCATATGATCTCACCTATAAGTGGAACCTAATCAACAAAACAAATAAGTAAGCAAAATTACTGTTCATATTTTTCACCATCTTTTTCTTAGATAAATCCCGTTAACATTTCATATAATAAGGGCTTGGTGAGGATGAGTTCCTTTAACTTGACCTTATCTGGGAAGCACTTTATCTGCCCTTTCATTCTAAATGATAGCTTTGCTGGATAGAGTCATCTTGGATGTAGGTCCTTGTCTTTCATGACTTGGAATACTTCTTTCCAGCCCCTTCTTGCCTGCAAGGCTTCTTTTAAGAAATCAGCTGATAGTCTTATGGGCACTCCTTTGTAGGTAACTGTCTCCTTTTCTCTTACTCCTTTTATGATTCTCTCCTTCTCTTTAATCTTGTCTAATGTAATTATGATGTGCCTTGGTGTCCAACTTCTTTGGAACTCTCTTAAGTTTCCTGGACTTCTTGGAATTCTATTTGCTTTGCCACATTGGGGAAGTTCTCCTTCATTGAAGATTTTTTCATATAAGCTTTTGATTTCTTGCTCTTCCTCTTCTTCTTCTGGCACCCCTATGATTCAGATGTTAGAATGTTTAAAGATGTCCTGGAGGTTCCTAAGCCTCTCCTCATGTTTTTGAATTCTTGTTCCTTCATTCTCTTCTGGTTGAGTGTTTATTTCTTCCTTCTGCTCCAAATTGTTGATTTGTGTTCCAGTTTTCTTCTCATCACTGTTAGTTTCCTGTACATTTTCCTTCATTTCATTTTTCATAGCCTTCACTTTTTCCTCTATTTTGCAACCACACTCAGTCTGTGAGCATCCTGATTACCAGTGTTTTGAAATGTGCATCTGATAGGCTGGCTATCTCTTCATCACTTAGTTGTATTTTTTCTGAATCTTTAATCTGTTCTTTCATTTGCATCATTTTTGTGTGTGTGTGGTCACACCTGTTACATAGTAAGGGGTAGAGACTTAAGTATTTGCCAGAGCAGGGCAACCCACTTTGATGTGTTGTGGTGCTGTATGTGGAGGGGTCCAAGAGGGAATAATGCTGCTTGCTTAGCTCTCTGCCAGCTTCCATTACTTCCTCTGCTATCCACAAGCAAATTGTGCCCTTTCAGGTGCCGATTCCCGGGTAGGTGGGTTTGTGTATGTTCTAGGACCCTCTCCCATGAACTCTCCTATGAGGATGAGAGTTTATCCCACCTCTGCAACCCCCATGGGTATTTTCAGTCAGAGGTTTTGAGGCTTTATTTCCCCACACTGGAGTGCTGGGTTGCATGGTCTGTCTCACTCCCCAGTTGTTCCTTCTGGTTTATCCATACACAAATGTGGGACTGCCTGCTCCACCAGCCACCACTTCACCTGGTCCACCAGCCACCACCTTGCTGTGAATCCTCTCCACCTGGCTCCCCAGTGCCAGCCCTCCTACTGATCTGGATGAATGTTTCTTCTCTAACTCCTTGGTAGTCAGACTTCCATACAGTTCAATTTTCTGTCAGTTCTGGTGGTTTTTGTTCTTAAATTTGTTGTTGTTCTTTTGGTTGTGCAAGAAGGCACAGTGTATCTACCTATGCCTCAATCTTGGCTGGCTATTCTTGTCTGTGTAGGTCTTTTGTTCTGAGGTGGGCCTCTTGTAGGCAGCAAATGTGTGGGTCATGCTTTCTTATCCATTCCGCTACTCTCTGTCTTTTGATTGGAGCGTTTAATCCATTTACATTTAAGGTTATTATTATTAGGTACTTATTCACTGCCATTTTACTGCCATCGTACCTGTGTTCCTCTCTCTCTCACTCTTTTTATTCCTCAACTTAAAGCAGTCCTGTTTGTGTAGATTTATTCTTTCAGCCTTCTTTTGTCTGTGAAACTCCTTATTTGACCTTCCATTTTAATTGAGTACCTTACTGAGTAGAGTAGTCATGGTTGCAGGCCTTTGCTTTTCATTACTTAGAATATTTCTTGCCATTCCCTTCTGGCTTACAGTGTTTCCACTGAGAACTCAGGGGCTAGCCTTATTGGGGCTCCCTTGCTGCCTTTAAGATTCTCTCTTTGCCTTAGAATTCTGCCATTTTAACTATGATGTGTCTTGCAGTGGGCCTCTTTGGGTTCCTCCTGCTTGAGTCCCTCTCTGCTTCCTGGATTTGTGTGACTTTTTCTCTCCTCAAATTAGGAAAGTTTTCCATCATTACTTTTTCAAACAGGTTTTTTATCCGTTGCTCCTCTTCTTCTCCTTCTGATATCCTTATTATACAGATATTATTACGTTTCATGTTGTCCAGCATTTCCCTTAACCCCTCTTCGTTCTTTTTGAGTCCTTTTTCCTTTTCTTGCTCCTTCTGGGAATGTTTTTCTACCTTGTCCTCCAGCTGGCTGATTTGATCCTCTGCTACATCTAGACTGCATGTGATTCCTTCTACTGAGTTCTTCAATTCAGAAATGGTATTATTCATTTCCTCTTGGCTCTTGTTGACTGTTTCTATGTCCTTTTTCAGGTTGGTATAATTCGCAGTAAGTTCCTTCTAGCTTCCCTGTCGGTTTTGGTAATTCTCACTGAGCTCATTGAGCTCCTTATAACCATTGTTTTGAACTCAGTATCTGACAGTTGACTTGCCTCTATTTCATTCAGCATTCTTTCTGAGGATTCCTCCTTTCCTTTCAATTAGGGACTATTTCTTTGTCTTCCCATTATTTGTGAGACTCTTCTTGTTTGTCTCTGCTTCTTAAATTGATCAGTTTTGACTCTCTGAGTTTGTGGTATGAACTTCTAAGGATTCAGTGGTGCAGTCTCCTTGATGTCCTGAACTTGATGCTCTTGGGAGGCCCTTTATGCCATTTATGTTGGCTCTCTGGATGTAATTGGGTTGTGATTGTTGTTGGATCATTCTTCGGTGGGTCCTTCCCTCCAGCTGGTTGACAGGGTCACTCTGCCCACCACGTCTTATATGCTGTTGTGCAGGGGTAGTCAGTTAGTGCTGAAGATGATTCTTCTGTCTGTCCGAGGTTATAAGGTTTCTCTTTCACTAGTGTCCAGTTGTTTATTCCAGGTGATTTCTCCACAGTTTAGTTGTAATTCCAGGATGGTCCTGGGAGGAGGTCAGTGTGACTTCCATTCACTCTTCCGCCATCTTGCCTCCTCCAAGATAAATTATGACACAGTCATAATACAGTGTATGTTATACTTTCCATTTAAAAAGACCAGCAATTCTATATGTAGTGACATAAAAGGATGTCCATGATACACTGTTAGGTAGGAGAAAACAATTTGCAAAATAATTTGAAACAATTTGTATTATCCCACTTTTTGTGAAAATTCAGATACGTAAATATACCCATGTACACTATAAGCATGTATTTCAACATGCATAGAAAAGGAGTTCTTGTAGGATATATACCAAAGTGTTAACAGTGATTTTCCCTAGAGGATGGGGGAAGGTTATCAGAGAATCAGATTTTATAGAATTTTATGTTACAGTTCTTCATATCACAAGCATTCATTACTTTGGTTATTTTAAAGCATTCAAGCATTCAGGCTGACTGAAGTAGGAGCTCAGACCCTCTCTGAAAAGTGAGTGCTCCCTCTGGTCCAGGACAGCAGGTTCCCTCTCCTCTTCCCACTCACAGGACCTGGAGTGTGAGATGGTCCCCACAGGTCATAGTAACCAATTCGCAGGACTTAGGCACCTCCCCACGGGCCAGCAGATGCAGCTCGTCACCTCACTTTGCTCCACAAACTTAATGAGCATTCAGTGAAACCCATTCTTCTCAATCCATGTATGGGCCACTTAGACACCTGCAGGCCTTTGGTGAGAGGTGGCAAGTTTCATCTCAATTCTAACCAAGGGGAAGTGACTGTCCAGAGCTTTAGAGTTACTATCTTCCTCTTTGCATTAATAAACATCTTTGAGATTATGGGGGGGTGTATTTTGAGGCCACAGGCAGGACAGAGTGGCACTGTCAACTATAAATGTCTGCCAAGACACAGCAGGAAGAGTCATAATACATCGACTATGAAGTTTGCCATCTCTGCTCTCGTACAGGGGATTCTGGCTCACTGACACTGATCCTTTCAAATCCATCATCTCTGCTTAGAGTGTTGTGCTTTGGGTAGGGGGAGCTGAAGGTGGTGAGAGGTGGCTGAGGTTAAGGACAGTGACAGCCAATTGTGACTGTGTCCTTAAGTACTATGTCTATCAAAAGACAAGATGAAGACCAAGGAGGGGAAGGAACGCCCAACAGGTGGAGTTGTGGCCTCAAGCAGCTGCAGATGGAAGACTCTGAACACCTGGGCGCAATGCAGGCCTGAGCCTGGGTGCCCTCTATCAGGTCTTACTGAGTTCCTTATCCCAAGGATTCAGCAATTATGCCCACATAAGAACATGCCTGTCACAATTTTGAAATGTCCGAGTGCCCTGTTAACCGGGAATTCACTCATCTTCCCTATTCCTGCAACAAAAAACAGAGAGGAAAAAAAATCCCAAAGCCAAAAAAATCTCAGAACTTCACGTGTTGTAACTAAAAACACTCAATAAACAAAGCCAGTCCTTGGGCTCCCTGGGGGAGTAATTGTCTAAGAATGCTTCTTTTCTTTCAGCTGTTGAGAGAGAGAGAGACACAGACGTGCTAAGACTGTGCGGAGCTCATCTTGAAAGCATTAATTTTTCCAAACACCAATGTGCAGTTCCTGTGCTTTTCCTGAGCGACTAACAACAGACAGTGAGGAGGCTGCCAAAGACACCCCTTCACGCAGGATCTGCCTGTGCGGAAGTGATCATGGTGAAGCTTTTGAGGAAGGATGGGAATCTGGAAGGCAAGGGACAAGGCCCAGAGACCATGATCTGTCACTGGGAGTGGCTGCAGAAGCCTTTGAGGGCACAGATAACTTGGGGTGGATGACTCCTTTCTAAACTGAGAAGAAAGAAAGCAGAAGCAACACCTTCACCCCTTTCCAGGCCCATTTTCTAGAGGGCAATCAACCAAGACCTGCCCGACCCATCCTTCACAGCCTGACGGCCACGCGCAGCAGCACAGCACCAGGAGAGATTGTCCAATGTCCGGGTGGGGGGTCTTTAAACCATTTCCCTTCTCCCCATTCAGGGATGAAATCCCACAAGAGAATACAGTGTGGTCATCCACGGTTTAACGTTTTTTGTTGTTGTTACCCCAAGTCCATTCTCCTTAGGAGGTTGGGGACTCCCTCCTCTGCAGTCTATTCACAGAGGAACAAGGCACAACAAAACCATCCACTGAGGCAAGAAAAGTCTCATCGTCTGCCTGACGAAGAAAAACCCAACAATTAGGATATATCGGAAGCCCTGTCAGCTTTTACTAGACATAATCCAAGCAGAGTGCCATCACTAGGGCCTATCACATCCAACAGTGTACCAGGGATTCCCACTGGGAATCAGTGCCCTCCATGCATAGGCTTAAATGCTTTATCACCACCAAGACTTCATATGCCAATTCTACCACTTACTAGTGTGAAACTGATCAATTATTTAACTTCTTGTGCCTCCGTTTTCTTATCTGTAAAATGAGGATGATGATAATAGTACTTAAGTTAATAAATGTAAAGGGCTTAGGACAGTGCCTGACACACATTAAGTACTGCATATGTATCTGTGATTATCATTATTATTATGTGTCCAGCCATCAGTCTCCCTGCTAAGCCACCTCTTCCCTTTGGACTACTGCACATGCTCTCCCCATGCTTTAGAACATTGTTTCTTACCCTGCCTTCATCTGGCTATCTGTGCTGATTCTCCAAGTCTCTAGGAAGTCTTCCCGGACACACCCAGCTGGGCTGAATGTCTCTGCATATGCACCCATCACAGCCTATACTTCCTTGATATCATATTATAGCCCAATGGTCTATATGTCATGTCCTCAAACAGGACCTGTTCATTGCTGTATACCTAGTGTCTGGCAGAGAGAAGGCACCCAGTAAATATGTGTTGAATGAATAAATTAAGAATGGATGAAGGACAGCCTTCCTCATTCAACAGCATTTACTAGGTGCCTACTCTGTGTCACACCCTGGACAATGCCTGGAAATACATGAAGGAGCAGAACACCCAGGCTGCTCTCCAACAACACACAGTCTGAACAGCAAAGCTTCTGCCTTCTAGCAGTAACTCAAGAAAGACAATGGAGTGGGTATAGCCATGCCCAAGGCAAGAGGTCACCAGGTTCCAAAGGAAGGGGTAGCTCTCGGAGAGAAATACAGGCTTTTCAGAGTGGGTCTGTAAATTTAAACAAGCATGTAAAAAATAAACCAACTTTGCATGAGCTATGAAAAAGAAAACGTGAATAGATATACAAACAGTTCCAAACAAGATGGACCCAAAGAGGCCCACGCCAAGACAGATCATAATTAAAATGCCAAAGGTTAAAGATAAAGAATTCTAAGAGCAGCAAGAGAAAAGCAGATAGTTACCTACAAAGGAGTTCCCGTAAGACTGTCAGCTGATTTCTCAAAAGAAACCTTGTAGGCAAGAAGGGGCTGGAAGGAAGTATTCAATGTGATGAAAAGTAAGGACCTACATCCAAGATGACTCTATCCAGCAAAGATGTCATTTAGAATGGAAGGGAAGATAAAGTGCTTCCCAGATAAGGTCAAGTTAAAGGAGTTCACCATCACCAAACCATTATTATATGAAATGTTAAAGGGACTTATTTAAGAAAAAGAAGAAGATAAAAAAGATGAACACTAAAATGGCAATAAACTCACAACTATCAATAACTGAATCTAAATAACAACTAAGCAAACAAGCAGAACAGAAACAGAATCATAGCTGGGAGATCACATGGAGGGTTATCAGTTCGGAGGGGGAGGGGAGAGAAAGGGGGAAAAGGTGCAGGGAGTAAGAGACACAAGTTGGCAGGTACAGAATAAGAGAGTGGCATGTTAAGAACACTATAGGAAATGGAGAAGCGAAGGAACTTACATGCATGACCCACAGAAATTAACTAAAGAGGGGATTGCTGGATGTAATGGGGGTACTGGGTGGAGGGGGAAAGGAGGGGAATTGGGACAACTGTAATAGTATAATCAATAAAAAATAAAGACTTCATACCACCTAAAAAAATTAAAAAATTAAAATGAAAAAAAAGAAAGCGTGGATTCTTCTTTACAACGATGGTCTATCTACCACTTCAGAGAAACGCTGGTCAGTTCGTTGCATCTGTCCCGTCCGCAAACTGGCTTCGCCCGACTGTGAGCTCTGTGGACAGGAACCACAGTGTGTGCAGCTCTCCCCAAGAGCTCCCTCCCACCCACTCCCTCCTGCCACTGGCACCAAGCCCCTAGCAGAGCGCCTTGCCCAGAACGAGGGAACACTGCAGGATGCGTGCAGGAACAACTCACTCGTTTTGTATCACTTCTTCCTTTATGCACGTCTCACTGTGTTTATGTTTGTTTTGTTTATTAGTGTAAGGGAAGAGGGGAAAAAAGAAACGTTAGGAGTTAAAGGAATATCTGTCATTCCTTCTTCTCTTCTGAAGCAGAAGCAGCACCACCAGCGCCCCACCTGCCAAATAAAGATGGCTGTAGGATTTTAGAGATCTCCTTGGCTGTAAGTCTGCCAGAAGCTTTTGATAGATCAGGCTCAGTGAAGGCAAAAAAAGGAAACAGAATTTCTACTTATAGTAAGAAAAAGCTGAAGCAACTTTTCCCTTGGAGATTACATCATAGATACTTGAGGTTATGTTTTCCATCCTGGTTGCCCTAAAAATGAGGTAACATATGATCTTTTCCTCAATGAAAAGTCTGAGCCTGGCCACCTCCAGAAGGGCAGCGATGCTCCCAAACCCTAGCCCAGGGAGTAGAAGGACCCAGGAGCACTGCCAACCTATGTTGTTGCAGCAGTGTGATGGCACAGCTGTCCCAGAGGATTTTCAGAGTCACAGTGCCTCCATCCTCCATCACTAAGCCCAGAACTCTGGTCCCACCGTCACTACCATTTTGAGGACCATCTGTGGTATATCATATAACAAATTTCAAAGCCAGATAAAAGTGAGTGGAAATTATCTGCCCTATTATTTCCATCCCTCATGTGGATGATGCAGAGTAAGCTAGTCAGGTCTGTGACCTGGAGAATGCACTTTTCCATGAGTACCACAGAGAGAAAACGTGTGGAAAAGCTGTGTGAAGAGCATACACACTGTGCACGCACATAGGCCTGTGAGTGTGTCTACGTGAATGTGCCTCCACTTACGTTTCATCAGGGCAGAAGAAGCAGCCTGAATGACAGCGGAAGCATACCCCTCAGCACAGCTTGTCATTAAGACAGCTGTGTCTCCGCCACCACAGTCTCCTAGAGACCAAGTGGCTTAATTTGGGAATAGATGGCTTATTTTTCCCGATATCTTTGAGATTGGATGCATTCTTACACAGAGGTACATAAAACACTGTGCATTAAAGTGTATTGCAGGATCTATTTTAAATGACACTTGCCCTGGGGCAATACGCGCCGTCCACGACAGACCAGAGTAGCGGGTGGGCAGAAGAATGTCATGGAGTGCGTGCTGAATTTCTGCTAAATCTCTGACAAATGCCCTCCATGATAGTCTTGTAGATCAGATAGTGAAAATGAACAGGATAAGAGAATTGTAGGGCGGAATTACCGCAGATAAACTGCAGGGCCCAAAGAGTGTTTATTAGGAGAATACAGTGAGGTTCCGCAGGGACGCGGGTCTCTGGTGGTGGCCACAAAGCTCTCCCCAAGACTGTCGAATTTGACTTTAAAAAAAAATTATTTCCTAAGATGACAAGATAAAAGATAAGCTTATCGTATGGACAGATGATACAAAACTGGGATAGTGAGCTTAATGCTATAACAGATGACCAAAATCAGTATATGAATCTACCTCGGCAGATTTCAACACTAGGTCAAAACGAACGTAGCCCTGCAATCTACATTTTAAAATTAAACATGTACACATCGCTCACACAGCAATGGCACTCCTTTGTATCTACTCTAGAGAAACACCTGTGTGTGTATGCTTGCTCACACATGTTCACTCTAGCAGTTTATAATGGGAAGAAATAAAAGTAAAAAGCAGAAACAACAACAGAAGAATTGCTGAGACAATTGTGGAAAACCCACAACGAGAAATACTATACAAAAGATTTTCAAGACACGTCACTGCATGAATAAAAAGTTGCAAAATGATATGAAAAATATTATATACTAACCTCTGACATATACCCACACAAATACACACACACACACACACACACAGATATATATATATATATCTACACGTGTAAATGCACAGAATTGTCTAGAAGCATTCCTAATAACTGATACCAGGATTTGCCTCCAGGAAAAAACTAAGTTGGTGTGAGATCAAGGCTTTACCTGTTACATTTGCAACTCAGAATGTATTGTGTTAAGCTTGTATAATTCCACTTTCTTTTTAAAGTAAAAACTTGCTTTTAGGTTTTACAAAAGCTTCAGAAATACAGGGAAGGGCACAAATCCTTGGGCTGGCTATCGCCACAAGCTTCAGAGGGGCGAGCATGGTGGAAGCGCCACAGAAAGCTAGTTCACACGACACAGGGGCGTGAGGTCTGGTGTCCCGACAGCCTGCAAGCACCGCTGTCACTCAGCTCCCTGGCGAAGCAGGATGCGACTACAGGAAAGAAATGCCTGTGGGGAGGCTGAAAAGCATGTCTTAGGAATAATGACTGATGGAATCACAACTGTTTAACCTCAAGACAAGATGATTATGGGGAGACAGGCAGGTTCCTTATAATATTGGAAGGGTTATTATGCAGATGGTGCAGCAAACTTATTTGGGAGTTTTCTAGGGGTAAATACTAGGATTAATAAATACAGGTGATTTTTAATTAAAAAGAAATAAGAAATATGCTAACTAACAACAATGAATGACAGCAGAATAGTCTATCAGGCAAGATCATGAGCCCCCTGTCACTGGAGGTATTCAAGTAAGAGATTCTATAGAGAAAGTGTTGGATTTCATCAGAGGCAAACTGTGTAAACTTTAAGATCTCTGACAACTCTGATAGTCCATGAATCCATATTTTAGCTGTAGAATCAATTTTCAATCAATGTGAAGTACCACCATCAATCCAAATCCCACAGGTGGTATACTCTGCCACCAGATGGCAGTAGATGCCTTGGACTCTGGGTCCTAAATGTTATGTGTGGAAAAAAGAAATGTGCAGTTTTCCCATATTTTTTAAATCAAAACAATGAATAATAATGAAAGAACAAACACATGCATTGGGCCTAAATGTAGCCCGTTTCAAAGCAACATATACTATATTTTATAATTGTTCTGATTATTCCATCACAGTGATTCTTAATCACTTGCTTTCCTTCAACCATTTCTTCTGTACAAAGGGACCCTTACCTTCCGTGGCCTCCTCTCTCTGGTGTCGAGTTTCCTGACTTACACACAGCTCCAGATCCCTATAGCTCCTCTTAATGCAAAAGAAGCCCCCCTGCTTCCCCTGTAGCTGCAGAGCATGTCTGCCACTACTACCACGTCCCTTCCCAACCCGAGAAGAACCAACAGGAGGGTCAGAGAAACAGCCAAGCCATTTCCTCCTTTTGGCGTTCCGGTCCTTTTATGCACACAGCTGAGGTCACGAAACAAGCAAACAACAAACAAAGGCAGAACCGCAGAGTAGACGAATCCCTACACCCTAACAGAATGAAAGTATATGATTATCCTGTAGTAATTATAAGAGAATTTTCTCCCACCCAGCTCTTAACAAAAAAGAGAAACTTTGCTTCTTTAGCCACAGCTGTGTGTACATATGGGGCAAGGAGATGGGGGGGGACCTAAAATTTGAATACAATCAACAACCTTTGTCCCAGTCCCTAGTAACCTAAAACTGTTGACATATCACTTCACAAAATCTCATCCTCAGGAAATAATTGTCAGACGTTGTGAGTAAAGAAAAATATAGGAAGGATTTCTTTATAATGAAGACTTAAAGCAGTTTCATCCCAATAAACCATGGACGTGAGTCAAGGTCCTACTCATCTTTCTGGTCTCAGGTGAGATACTTCTTCCAGGAAGCCCTTGGGAGCCTATCACTATGTTAGTTGCCTCTGCGATATACACCAATAACACCCTGCACCTGTTCTGCCACAGCCCTGCACCTGCGCCACCACAGCCCTGCGCCTGCGCCTCCACATCCCTGCGCCTGCACCACCACAGCCCTGCGCCTGCTCTACCACCAACCTTACCACATGTACTTTGGTGATCTCTGTACCGGCCCATTTCCCCATTTCACTGCAGGATCCATGAGGGCCTAGACTGTACCTGTTCCTTCACTGAAACCCCAAAGACAGTAGGATTCAATAAATATTGATGGAACTATTTATAAATATACACTTTATCAATTGACTAATTAATGTGGAGTCCACATTCAGGGAACTATCCCATTGAGGATAATACTCATCCATTTCCTGAGTGTCTCTTGTGCCTGAATGGTACCAATGAGCCAAACCCGGCCCTGCTGTCACAGTGCACGTGGAGGAAAGAAGCCAAGACAAGGACTCAAACACCAACACTACAAAGCAGACACAGCAACGCCAAAAAGGATGGGGACTGGAGAATGGGAAGCGAGAGGCCAAGGCACAGGGGTCACCAAGCAGCTCACAGTGGCTGGAGCTAAGGCTGTGGGATTGGTAATACTGTGATCAGAGCCTGGAGGACCTTGAATAGTTAAATCATCAGTGTGTGCCAGGCTAAATGCTTCACATTCATGATTGCATTTATTTCTTGGAACAATTCTACATAATACCCTCCTGTTACAGAAAAGGAAAGCCTGAGCCTTCAGAGAAGTCAAGGACATCACCCACGCTGGCACAGCCAGCAAGCGGTCGAGCGGGGACCCACCCCAGGCCAGCCTGACGACTGCAGCAGCAATGCCACAGCACTCGGGAGTCTGAAATGCCAAGTTAAGTGCCTGCTACTTTATCCAATGGGCAATGGAAAGTCATTTTGAGCAGGAACATGCCAAGGTCAAAGCTTGTGCTTGGGAAGATTTATCAGGTAGTAACGGGGAGAATGGATTGGGAGCAGTCAGGCTTGAAACCCACCGCAATGACCCAGCACTGGGTCATGAAACTCCTGAACGGGAGAGCAGCAGCCAGGCTGGAAAGGCAGTTCAGAGCTGAGGAATTCCAGAGGAAGAGGAGGGACAGCCAAGGATAATTTCAAGGTGTGCCCCTAGGAAACTGAGAGGGTGGGGTAGTACATGCATGCTTCTCCAGTGCCTCTGCATGTGTGAACACGTGTGAACACGTGTGCGGTGTGCATGCAGAAGGGAAGTAAGTGCCTGTGCAAAAGAGTAGGAATGTGTGCAGGCATGGGTCTGGGTTATGGCAGCTTTAAGTCCCCAGGAGCTCCAAATCAGAAAGCAGCCTAAATTTTCCCAACACCCCCCCAACTCTCCCTATACGTTGCTGTTACCTACAAAATCCTCCTGAATCACCCTAACCATCCTAAGCATTTGGAGAATCTGAGCCTTAATGATTCACAAAAAAAAAAAACCACCCCAAAACAGGAACAACAATGTGGTATGAGGCACCACACAACCACGTCCACACAGGTGTACTCTCCTCCAGCCGGCCTGCCCCAGCACAGAAAAAGCCTGGTCCCAAGTCAGCACCAAGAAGCAGAAGAGTGCCAGACAGGACTCACAGGCCCAGGCAGCAACTCTCATTTCCTGCAACCTTAGGCCAGGGGCTTAACTTCTCTTTCCTCATCTGCAAGACAAGCGGTATGGACCAGAATCAGAAGCTATAAACTGGAGCCCAGCAGGCCAAACTCATCGTGCAAATGGACTTTGCTTGACCAACACAATGTCTTTTAATAGTTTCAACACTTAAAAATCAGGCTATTTCACAAAGCAAATGCATATTTGAATCCTCTCTGAAATAAAGTCTGGCAACAAAAACTCACGTTCCCACATGGCAGCAATCAGCGGGAGCTGAGAAGCTGGTGTCCCCCTTCCATGCGGCGGCACTCTCCAGTCTGCCGCAGTCCCCACCAGCTCTCACTGCTCCCTGAGAGTCCCCCCTCACCATCTACCTGGCCCACTTCTCTCTCTCATGCTAATGGTCTGGCTTCTCTAGGCTCCTGAGTTCAAAACACCTAGGAAGATGATCTCTGATATCACCATTGTAAGGCTCAGGAACCGGGACAGTAAGCAGAAGCACAGAGAAGCTGGCTGTGAATTCCCTGCAATGGCCGGTGTGGGCTCCTCAGAGGAATAGGGCTTGCTGCAGTCAATCGAGGTTCATTAACACGTGTGCCAGGCCTGTGCATCGTCCCCCCACTCCCACCCACCAGCAAGGAATAAGAAGATGACATCAGCCTTGGACACGGAGAAACCCCATCATGAAGCAATTTGCTTTCCCAGACACTCTAATTTAACAATTAGCTTAACAGCCCTGGTCAGGCACTTGCTGCTGGAGCAGAGTAGAGATCCTGATGAGCAGCAGCATCTTCAGCCTAGAAGCCTCAGGAAGTCCTTTCCCCACTGCCCTCACTTCAGCTGGGTCTGGGTCTCTCACTCACACAAATGGGTATTTTAAACATCTCCAAAGAGGTTCCACCTTCTTCTTGAGTCTCCCACTAGGGCTCCTTGGAAATTCTCCTCTGTGTCCAAAACTGGCTTCTCCTGCTGCAGTCTCAGCCCATTCTCTCTTAATTCTGTGCTGCAGAGATTCTGGCCTCATCACAGGGAGTATGTCAGGAGAGTATGCTCATGTCAATCACCTTTCTGGTCCTTTGGGAATTGGGGTATGGAAGGAAAGATGGTACACAGGCCACACTGCATGCAGAGAGGGAGGTGAACTCACAAGGCGGGCAGCATGGGGATATCCTGGCCACAGATCCTGACTCAGAGAACAAGTCTCCATAACTAGGCTTGCCCTACCAGGGACAGCACGCTCAGCTCCCGTGTGCATCACCAAGGCGCCTCTCAGTAGAATGCACAGGAAACACTTCCCTCAACCAACTTGCCCTACCCCTGCCCCAAGTCCTTTCTCAAGCTGCACACTAAACACCAGATGCCAAAGTTCAAGGACACACACGTTGGTAAAGGGAGGCTGAAAAGAAAGTATAAAGTCCCAAGTCCACAGAAATCTGAAAGCTATTTTAAAACACAGTGTTAGAATTCCGGGGTAGATGGGGTGAGACCAGAGCCCAAGGTAGCAGACCCTTCATGAGGAAAGCATCCCTGAATGACCAGGTAGAAATTTCACAGAGGCCACGGAGGAAGAAATGGTACATCAACACAGGAAACAACCCAGGAATTAAGCCAAAAATACAACTGAGGGATGCCAATGCCAAGGGCAATCACAGAGGTTATTTTGTTCCACCAAAGGGGGACAATGAGATAGAGAGTCAGGGGACCAGCTGGTAATGCCTTAGTCCAAGAGATACCCTCCAGAAAGGAAGTCCTTCCCCCGCTCGCCCTCCTCAAAGGACAGGGATGAGGTCAGGGTTGACACTACAGTGAGTGCTCAGGAGCCTGACTGACAAATGAGGTGTAAATAAATCACCAGGACCATATGGCATCCACCTGGGAGTCCTGAAGGAATTCAAGGGTGAAATCGCGGCACTGCTAGCCAAAATGTGTAACCTCTTATTACAAAGTCACTCATGCCCTAGAAGTGCCAAGTACTCGTGTGGCCTCCATTCATAAGAAAGGATCCAGGGAGAATTCTCATTTTCACACCAGGAAAGCCAACAGACCATATAGGGAAAACAGGACTACTGAGTGTGTAAGCAAGCATGACCCACCAGAGGAGAAGACACGGTGATTCTTATAAAAGCAAAGTGTGTGTGTAAGAGTTTTTGAAAAAGTAAACATGAATGTGAATTAAAGAAAATCTGCATGCACATGTAATTTGCATACATTTCCAAGAAACTATGGGCAAGGCATTGTAGTAAAAGCTTTTTTTAATTGAATAATGATATAACAGCGTAAACACTTTATCAAGAGAACTGACTTGGACACCACAAACAAAATGAAAGAATAAACTGGCAGTTCCCCAAATTAAGAAATAAAAAAGTGGGTTTCTTAAGGCATGAACACTAGAGCCGGTCTTATATAACCTTCTTACAAATCATCTGTCAGAGGGAATTAGCAGAGAGATACTGTGCAGGTCTACACTCTTCCAGGTGAGAAGAACCGCTGACCCAGAGAAATGATAGGAAGACCTTTTCAGGCTCTAAGGGCTGATGACAAGAGGAGACTGAGTTTCAGAGTGATGGGATCTGTCTACCCCATGACAGCTCCTTGGTCTCCTCTCCCCAGATAAGATGAATTCTGGGCTCCATTCCCTGGATCTTACACTTGTGGGTTCCCCAGCCTACATATGCCTGGAAAGTAGACACAAATACAGATTTAACTCACAGAAAATGCTCTCGGCTAGACCAGCAGAGAAACTGTCCACTACACTGGATTAGACCCTGACCAGTCGGGGCCAGCCATGAGCCAGGCCTTCTTCCCTCATCTGCAATGCCCCTTCCACACACAGAACTTCAGTTTATAAACCCAAAAGAGACATCCATAGAAAAACCAATCCAACACTACGAACAAAGAACAAACAAGAGAGCATGATTGAATTTGCCTGTTCCTTTGAATTAATTTTTGTTATTGCATCTTCGTTTTGAGCAGGGAGATGACCATGGAAATGAAAACCTGAATCAGCTCAGTATCCCTTAACAGGCCCCACCGTTCCCTGTGACCCACTCCATCTGCCTGTTCTGCTTCTCCTTCTGCCGCTAATGTGAGTGGCCACCACATAGTGAGACTGTCTCAGCATCCATGTCTGCTTCTCCGCATCCATTCACTCCTTCAAAAGTAGGGGCAAAACAACTTCTCCCCTAGTTACTCCCTAGCATCACGGGACCTTGAAACCTACTCTATTGCTTTGGGAATGAAGACAATGCTTTGTTGGAGAGGCAGAAACCAAAGAATTTAACGTTGTATCACCGGCTACAGCTTGTTCTAGCACAGTGGCTCTGTGCCTAGGTTCAGGTCCTGGCTCTAATTACTGGTTGAGCAAACTTAGAGTGCAATATCCTCATTTTCAAATGGGCACAGGAATGTTTATCTACTTCGCAGAGCAGTTCTGGAGATCAATTGAGGTCATGCTTATAAATAGCTTGGTACAGTAGCTGGCAGGTAATAAGGACTCAGCAAGTGTTAGCTAGACCTAACACCATCTTCCTAAACAGATCTATTCCCTTCTTGATGTTCTCCTCAATCTCAATGCAGCTTTTAAAAGGCTGCCTTTTACACAGGCCTTGATGACAGCCCCCTTTGTTCCACAACCCCTCAGCTTTCAGCTGTGCCTTCATTATCTTCTCGCACCGTGTTTGCTTAAACCTGTATGTCGTTTTATAAACTGTGAGGTCCTTTCCCCATGCCAATGGCACTGCTGCCTGTTCTTGGGTTAAAGTTTGCATGGAAACAGTGCAAGCCTAGTTTGAACAGCAGCGAGCCATTAACTACTTCCAAGAGGGTGCATGTATGGCACTGTCTCTAATGAGTCCATCCGGGGAGAGGGAATGCACTCTGAAGCTAGACCTTGTCAGTGCCTTGAGGGCAGATTCACTGTTGGTGAAGACTCATTACGTTAACCAAGCTCACGAAATTAATGTATACAAGCCAGAAACTCGCCATTGGGTGCCAGAAACAAAAGCAAAATCCAACTGTCACAAAACCTGGAGTGCTCAGGTCAGCATGGTCAGTGTAGGCTAATGGACTGGGAAAATCAAGCTGTCATCCAAAAGTTATACGCGTTGGGTGGGGGGCAAAAAAATAGGAATTCTCTTCTGGAGGGTGGGCCCCTTGTAGTACGGGCTTCCCCCACTAGGAGGTGAGTGTTCTAGGAACCCCTCTGGATTGGTGCACGAGCTGCAGTTGTAAAAGGCTGCCTTGAAGACTCTTTCAAGAGGTTTGCCCATTTCATGACAGGTGATCTATGAGTGCCCCTGCCCACACCATGCTGTGTGGTCAGCGGTTTTTGACCAAAACCGGCATGACCCCCGTGCCCCACCCACCCTATTCACCTGATCTCACCCAGAGAGACTTTTTTTGTTTCCCTGGATGAAGAAAATCCTTAACCCTTTCGGTAT